>CM046441.1:78293660-78395353 GCA_025506515.1 Flaveria trinervia | reverse complement strand
ATGCAGATTCATCAGTCGTATTTCTATTGTTTCTTCGTGTTATTACGATTTCATTACTTTAAGAAGTTGTAATCTGTTTTTGATTGTTATTCTGTATTTCTTGGCTGTGTTGAGGTTGGTTAATTCATACAGCTGATACCATTTTTACATGGTATCAGAGGCGTGGTCTTCCGCTGCTCGTCGCAACTTTTGATTTAGGGTTCTATTCTTCTCAAAACCCTTGGTTGTGTCTTTTCCGATTGTTGGGCGACAAAAGATCTGTCTCTGATTTGAAGAATCTAGGGCAAAGAAACCCTAGTTTTGATTCTGGTGACTAGTGGTTCTCTGCTCAATTGGTTGTCTGTTCGTGGCTGTCTGTCGAAGAATCTAGAGTTTGAACCCTAGACCTGGTTGCTGCTATTCTTTTCTGCCTTGGATTCTCAACCCTAAGTGAAGGTTGTTGAATCTCGGGCTCTTCTGGAGAACCCTAACGTGGGCAAATCTGGTGAGATCGTTCCATCTCTATCTTGTTCTTTTCTTTTTCTAGTCTAGGCTGTTATTGGCTGGGTTAGGGGGACCAGCATCTGTCGTGATTGTCTTTGTTTGTTCTTATCTGCTATACTTGTGCATCACTTGTGTGATTTATTTGTTCTTCTGTGCGTGTGCCTGTGTGTTGTTCATTCTTTACCTGGTTTTTAATTGTTTGTCTGTCTAAATGGATAAACCTGAATCATCTGTGTCTCTCACTTCTGGTGAGACTCTCATTAGTAAACTGGATATGAGTAACCCTCTTTATCTTCACGCTAATGATACTAATACTCTATCAATAATAACCATTAAACTGAAAGGGACAGAAAACTACACGGTGTGGAGTAACTCTATGAAACTTGCACTAGAAGTTAAAAATAAATCTGGTTTTATTGATAGTAAATGTACTAGACCGTCTGATGAGGTTATGGGGAGGCAATGGGATCGATGTAATTCTGTGGTTCTGTCTTGGATCTTAAATTCAATTAGTGAAGAGTTGTATGTTGGTCAAGTGTTTTCTAAACTTGCAAAAGATGTATGGGATGACCTTAAAGAAACTTACAATAAAATTGATGGGTCAGTTGTCTATAACTTGTATCAAAAAATTAACTCCCTTACCCAAAATGGAACCACTGTTGCTGAATATTATCATAAATTAAACACCATGTGGAAACAAATAGATGCCATTGTTCAACTCCCCTCGTGTACCTGTCAAGCCTCTAAGAATACAATGATTTCAATCATTTGATAAAACTTATGCAGTTTCTTATGGGCCTTGATGAGGTATATCAACCTGTTAGAACAAACCTTCTGACTAAGGATCCTCTTCCTACTGTTAAAGAAGCATTCTCTATAATATCAAGGGAAGAGTCACACCGTGGTAGTAGTAGTTCTTCTACAAAAACTCAATCAATGGGATTCTTTGCTAATAAACCCCAAAACCTTGACCAAAGAAAGAAAACTGGAAGAGGACCAAACCCAAATCTTAAATGTACTCACTGTAATATGATGGGTCACACGGTTGATAGATGCTATGAACTTGTAGGATATCCGGCTAACTATAAAAAGAAAAATGGTAACCAACCGGGTAAAATGGGAACATCTAATAACTCAACTGTAAATACATCTAAAACTGTTCCCTCCTCTAGTTCCTCAGGCTCGTTTCCTTTCACTCCTGAACAGATCTCACGATTAATCGGGTTAGTTAGTGACAATCAAGGCTCTGACTCTCAATGCTCAGGAGGTAAAACTGTTGATTTTTCCAGTAGTTTCAATTCTAAAACTAATTTCCTCACTGGCACTAGTTCCTTTTGTGACAACTTTAACAATGGTTGGGTAATTGACTCGGGAGCAAACCAACACATGATAAAATCTGATAAACACATGTTTAACTGTGTTGATGTATCTAAACTCAACATGACTGTAGGACATCCAAATGGTACCTATGCAAAAGTCTCTAAAATTGGAAACATTAATATCACAAAGGAAATTGTTCTAAAAGATGTTTTCTTTGTTTCTGACTACTGTGTCAACCTTCTGTCGGTGCATAAACTTGCACACGACAGTAATCTTGAAGTTATATTTAACTCCAAAAATTGTTATATTCAGGATTCCAAGTCAAAGAAAGTATTGGTGACTGGTAGTCAGTGTGATGGTCTGTACATGTTTGAAAACTTTGCTAAGGTGTGTGCTAGTAAATCCAATTCTGCTAACCTATGGCACTCTAGGTTAGGACATCCCTCATACTCTGTCTTAAACATTCTAAAACAGTCCCTTAAAATTGACAACTTTAAGCCAAATGATTTGTGTGAAGTCTGCCATAAGGCAAAACAGTCTAGGGTGCCTTTCCCTTTAAGTGACCATGTGTCTAAAGACGTTGGCGACTTAGTCCATTTAGATATGTGGGGGCCTTATAAAATAACAAGTAAAGAAGCTTTCAAATATTTTCTTACTATTGTTGATGATTTCTCTAGAGCCGTTTGGTGTTATCTCCTTAAATCCAAAGATGAAGTTTTTTCATGTCTAGTTACATTTTATGAACTCATAAAGAATCAGTTTCATAAATCAATAAAAACCTTTCGAAGCGATAATGGTACAGAATTTCTAAACAACCAAACCAAGAAGTTTTTGAGTCAAAGGGAATTCTTCATCAAACTACATGCACCTATACCCCTCAGCAAAATGGAATAGTCGAACGCAAACATAGACATCTTCTTAATGTTGCTAGGGCGTTGTTGTTTCAAGGGGGTGTCCCGTTAAGTTTCTGGTCTGAGTGCATTCTAACTGCTACTTACTTAATCAACAGGATTCCCTCATCTGTGTTACTTGGAAAAAGTCCCTTTGAAGTTATGTTTGGGTTCACACCCTCTCTTTCTCATTTGAAAAACTTTGGCTGTTTAGCATTTAGCACTGTTTTGAATAATTCAAATAAATTTTCAAGTAGATCCGACAAATGTGTTTTAATTGGTTATTCTCATGTTAAAAAAGGATATAAACTTTGGAATCTTGAAACAAAATCAGCTTTCTTTTCAAGAGATGTTCATTTTTATGAACATATCTACCCCTTTAAATCTGAATTCAAAGATTATATAACTGATGCTTTCAACTCTGAAGTTACAAACCTAAACCTTTTTGATTCATATGAGCCAAATGTTGTTTCAAATGAAAAAGTCCCCTATGATGAACAGAGGGAATTCACTCAAGAGTCTACTGGTTCTACTCAGCAACCTGTTGTTCCCAACAGGCATCTAAGGAGGCTGTCCTATGTGATCAGCAGCCGGATGACGCTCCTGGCGAGCTGAATTCAGTCATCAGCAGCCCGAGAGCGCTCCTGGTGGGGTTGGTTACAATGATCAGCCACCAGATTGCACTGTTGGCCATAATAATGGCATGGCTGAAAAACCACAGACACTAATGATGAGTATAACCCTTCTGAGGGGCATTATAATAATGGTCCTGAACCCAGACGGTCCACAAGGACCTCTTCTATGCCTAGAAAATTTTCCGAGTACCTTGTTGAGGGAAAAGTCAAATACGGCATTGAAAAAGTTGTCAATTATTCTCACTTGTCTTATGATAACTTTTGTTTTTCAACTGTTCTTAATAAATCAGTTGAGCCTCGATCTTACAAAGAAGCTCTAACTGATAAAAATTGGATTGATGCTATGAATGCTGAAATGGAGGCATTGCATAGAAATAACACATGGGAAATTGTAGATCTTCCCCCAAACAGAAAACCTATTGAATGTAAATGGATCTACAAAATAAAATATAAGTCCAATGGTGAAATTGAACGTTATAAGGCCAGGCTTGTTGCCAAAGGCTACAGCCAACAGGAGGGAATTGACTTCGACGAGACATTCTCTCCTGTTGTCAAAATGGTTACCATTCGTTGTATTGTTAGTCTTGCTGTCCAAAATAACTGGACTTTGTTTCAACTTGACATTAATAATGCCTTCTTATATGGCAACATTTTGAGGATGTCTACATGACTCTACCCGAAGGATATTACTCAAAATCTGATAACAAAGTCTGTAAATTAATTAAATCCTTATATGGCCTTAAACAAGCCCCTAGAAAATGGAATGAGAAACTTACAAGTGTCCTTTTTGAGATGGGTTTTACCCAAAGTCTTTGTGACCCTTCTCTGTATATTAAACAATGTGCTTCTGTGTTTATTGCTTTACTTGTCTATGTGGATGATATAATCATAACCGGCAATAATCATGATGAGATAAAAAGTATCAAACAGGCCTTAGGATCTCATTTTATGATCAAAGACTTGGGTATTTTAAAGTATTTTTTAGGGATTGAGGTTTTGTATTCTGAGAAAGGGGTCTGTTTATCACAACGAAAATATTGCATGGAATTATTGTCTGAATTTGGTTACCTTGGGTGTAAACCCGTTCAAACTCCAATTGAGCAAAGCTTTCTTGTTACATCTAAACTTAGGCATGAAGAACCACTTCTGTCTAATGTCTCTTTTTATCAAAAATTGATTGGTAAACTGATCTATTTGTCCCTAACTCGACCAGATATCTCATATGCTGTTCAAGTGTTGAGTCAATTTATGCATGCTCCTTCTAATGCTCATTTACAAATTGCCTTTCGGTTGTTAAGGTATTTAAAATCATCTCCTGGAAAGGGGCTGTCATTTTCAAAATCTGACTCGTTAAATGTAACAGCATATGTTGACTCTGATTGGGGGAAATATTTGTCCTCCAGGAGATCTGTGACTGGATATTGTGTGTTCTTGGGGAACTCCTTGGTTTCCTGGAAAAGTAAGAAACAGGGAACCGTTTCTCGCTCGTCTGCTGAAGCAGAGTATCGAGCTATGTGCTCGGCTACCTGCGAAATTTTATGGCTTTTAAATTTACTAAAAGAGCCGCGTGTTTCCTATTCTCTTCCCATAAACCTGCATTGTGATAACACAGCAGCAATTTCTATTACTGCTAATCCAGTGTTTCATGAGCGCACCAAACATTTTGAACTTGACCTTCATTTTCTTCGTGAAAAAGTTACTGCTGGGGTTATAAAACCAATTCAAATTGGGTCAAAATTTCAAAAGGCAGATATTTTCACTAAGGGTCTTCCTATTACACAGCATACATTGCTGTGTGATCAACTTGGGTTAGTTGACATGTTTGCTAATTAAATTGAGGGGGGGTGTTAAAATATCTAATATCTTTTCTCAATTTATTTAGCTATTTACTTTCTCATCTTATTTCTTTATTTTTCAGTTTCTCCAAAGTTAAAGGGGGTTCTGTCATTTCTTATATGTTCAAGGGTGCTAGTTGTTCTGTTGTTGTGTATATACAGAAGTCGGGTTCTAGGGTTTCAGCAGGAAAAAAGAAACACACGCAACCATCACAATCGCTGCTGCTCTCTCGATCATAGACGATCGTCTCTCTCTCACTTGCGATTGCTCTGTCTTGCTCTTGTGTGAATCTGCATAATCTTTATGCAGATTCAGCAGTCGTATTCTTCTATTGTTTCTTCGTGTTATTACGATTTCATTACTTTAAGAAGTTGTAATCTGTTTTTGATTGTTATTCTGTATTTCTTGACTGTGTTGAGGTTGGTTAATTCATACAGCTGATACCATTTTTACATTAAGTGACATATTTTATAAACGCCTTGACTTATTAATCTCTTTAAGTTTTAAGTTTCTATATAGATCTTGAAAGGTAATTTTAATCATGGTTAAAGAATTTAACAAAAATGGTATATGGATTGCATCTGGATTCACGATTTCCAACTTTTCATCCTCAAATCATCAAAGTAATAATTCTAACACTATTGACACCTCTATTTAAAAAGTGGAAAATACATGAATGAAGTCATTCTTGGAACAAAGGGATAGTTAAAGTCTACCAGCCTACTTGCCAATATATTTTACCTTTAGAGATTATTTGAGTTACAATTTAGACTTTATTACATAAAAACTTGTATCAACTAAGATTTGGTGGCCATGTACACGGTCCATTTAAAAAAAAGCTATAAAATTCAACTTTATGCACATTCAATAATACTTAACACTAGTGGTATATAGATTATTATTAAATAACTTAAAAGCTAGCTTGATGTTGGATGACATCAGCATTGTCTTAAGCGGTATTATAACATGTGGTTTCTTTGTACTTTGGTTAGGGGCGAGATACTTAAGAAGATGCTTGATTCACGTTGCTTAATTATATGCAGTTGCCAAACTTGAAAATTTTAACCAAGAGTTATTATAAAATGTGCTTTCTTTGTAAATTTAAAGATGATGACGGCATTACATTATCATTATAATTGAAAAATGGGAGGTGAAAAAGTAACGTTTTCATATAGCTTTTTTGAAAGTTAATAAACTAAAAGAAATTAGTGCTACTGGATTTATTAACCAACCAGCCTATAGCACATACTTCCAACAATTTATACAGACAATGCAGCTCACGAGGTGATCGAAGGCATGAGGTGGTCTGGGTTTAAATATTAGCCCTGCCCCAACATTGCTTTGCACTCATTCCCTAGTCGATTTGGGCTCCTAATCAACGCCGTGGGCTTGTTACCCCAAGGTGTTTACTTATGAAGGATCGAACCATAGTTTCCATTGGAGAAGCTGATGACTGTCAGGCCACCTTGAGGTAAATTACTTAATTACATGATTTTTTTACATTTGGCTTATTAAATTTGCCTTTGTAAAGTAAAATTATGTTTATATTTAGAAGAAGTAAATATACTCTATTAGTTTTAGTTTAATTAAATTTGACAAGCTCAATTTGTTTACTTAGCAGAGGAGGTTTCATGTGACCATGTATATGGACTCTTTAGAGGGTGAATGTACATGAAAAGACACAATTCTGGGGGCACACTCCTGTTTCTACTCAACTTCTAATTAAACAAAAGCAATTTTAGTCTTCAAATGTGCATTTCCTAATCATTTCAAAAATAGGTGTGTTTGCTTGCTTTTTAAAATAAAAAATCCAAATTAGATTGTTTAGTACGTTTGAGGGTTTGGTAAAGTAAAGATTACGTAATATAACATACAAATTAATTGGTCTAACACAAAAGGTGGGTCAAACAGGCACCATTTGGGCTTCTCCTTTTTAAAAGCTACCCAACTTCGTATTTCTATTTATTTTCTTATTTTCTTTATTTCATGTTTAATGTATTCTTTTATTAAAAAGGATGTCAGATGCTCTCATTCGCAACAATACGTCTACGAACTTTAATTCAATTATTTTTTTTCTCTCGTCCACCTAAACGTCCATCAGATCAGTTTAATTATTTTCATTGATTTTTCGATCGCTAAAGACAGCTGCAAATAATCTAATAGTTAAAGTCGGTGACAAAAACATTTGTGCTACAAGACATGTAAATTTTGAAACAATAAGGCCTTCAAAACCGGTCGTTAAAACACAAAAAAAATGTTATCGGTTTACTTGTCCTTAATTATGAGTTATGTATATGCTACTAGTAAAACTAGAAATAAAAGAGAACTAATGGTATTTAATAGTTAGTTTTCTTTTATATTATTATTTTCTTTACAAAAATAAATTTGATGACGTTTTAAAAGAGATGTTAGTTTTAAATATCGGGGGTGGTGGGGCGGCGGCGGCGGTCCGGCCGGTGGGGGGAGGTGGGGCGGCGGCGGTCCGGCCGGTGGGGGGAGGTGGGGCGGCGGCGGTCCGGCCGGTGGGGGGAGGTGGGGCGGCCGGTCGGGGAGGTGGGGCGGCCGGTGGGGGAACTGGGGCGGCCGGTGGGGGGGGGGGGGGTAAGAAAGGTGAGAAGAGATTAAAAGATCTCAGAAGTCATAGGTTCACATCTTTTCCATGCAGACCCGAGGAAGACATTTTTAATGAAATGTTTTCCAAAAAACAAACACTCCGCGCACTCAAATCCTCTTCCCGAGTTTGCGTGCGCGCATACGAAAAGATGGGGAAGAGGTTTTGGTAAAAAACAAACACTACTGACAGATGTTAACTTCTTTGTTAAATCGAGGGTATTTTTGTCTTTTACTTTATAAGGACTATTATTGTAATTTAGAGGGATTGTTGTGTCATTAATAAATATAAAGGATTGTGTGCATATATATATATATATATGTATGTATATGTATATATATACACAAATATATATATATATATATATATATTATATATATATATATATATATACATACGTATATATAGATATATATATATATATACATACGTATATATAGATATATATATATATACATACGTATATATAGATATATATATATATACATACGTATATATAGATATATATATATACATACGTATATATAGATATATATTATATACATACGTATATATAGATATATATATATATATACGTATATATATATAGCTATGTATATATATATACGTTATATATATACGTATATATATACGTATATATATACGTATATATATACGTATATATACATTTATGTATATATATATATATATATACGTATATATATATACATAGATATATATACGTATATACATATATATATACGTATATATATATGTATATGTATATATATACATATCCAGGATTATGTATATATATGTATGTGTATATATATATATATATAAATATATATATATATATATATATGGGATTTGTTAAGTGATCTTAGTGGTTTCTAAAATTTAATGTATCTAGTTTTCCTATTATGCCCTTATTTATTAAAATATATGTCATTTTAATTATCAAAAATTATAAAAATGCCATTATTAATCTTAACCATTGATTAAGAATGATCAATGGTCAAAATGTGGTTTTTTTGGTTTTCTCTTAAATAAGGTTTTCTCTTGAACCCTTCTCTATATATGTATATGATATATATGTATATGTATATGATATAACTATAAATATAATAAACAATTGCAGGATCGTTTAAGGGCTTGAACACAATTACAACACAACAACACAATGAGAAGATTAACTAAACTTAATCAAACAGTGAACTAGGTAACCAAAGGTGATACAGAGAACACAAGTAAAGCAAGAGACAGAACAAGAGAGTATAGTTTTCAAGGGAGCAGTATATTGCTTTCTCAAGTTCTTTTACAAGTGTTACAAAGCATAAAGAAAGATACAAGAACTTGGAATACTTATACTACAACCTACAGCCGGCTATACTATGAAAGCCAGCTGGATACAATTGACTAGACACTAACAAAATCAATTGTAGAATCAAAAGGCATATCTGCCTTTTGACCTTGTGACTATGACATGCCATAGCTCACATCCTTATACATTACAAAAAGGATAAAGTACATAAAGTGGAAAGTTTCAGACTCAAGACCTCAATGTACAGTTACCAAAAGCATGGACCTTTTCACCAACTCTTGTAAGTTGGTGACTTATCAGAGACGCAGCGGAAAAGGTGCTTTATGGAACAGTACATCAGATAAAACATGTGTACTAAAAGTCTTCGGAAGAAATCTGTCTTCATAGGGTGAAGCTTCGAAGACTTTGTCTCTTGAAGCTTCGGAAGACTTCATGTTTGGCTTCGGAAGATATTGGTCTTGACTTCGGAAGATTTTACACTTAGAATGTTTTTCTAATGTATTGTGTAAAACTTCCGAAGCATTCTTCACTTCAGTACTTAGTGCATGTTGCTGAGACACTTTGGATGTTTTGGGTTGCATCAGACTTAAGGAATCCTTACAAAACCCCCTAGGCTGATGCTACCAAAACACTTAGAAGATATCAGATGTTTGTAGTCTTCAGTACAATCAAGACCATCCTTTCTTCATTTGGTGGTCAGGATCATCAAGACTCTCATAGTATCTTCTCATTTCAAAGAGATCATGCAGAGGTAAGTTGATTATGTCTTGCCATGAGTAGACATTTTCAACACCTTGATCTCTGATAACATTCCATCTTTCTGGATTGGTAGAGTAAGTCCAGGATAAGATGGGTGTCTCAGTTGCTAGAGGAGCCACTTGCATAGGAGTTGATTGGGCTGCCTCATCATGCACTTCCTCAGGTTGATCTGATTCAGCCTGGGGTGTAGAGGTAGATGACTTTGGCTTCTTCTTTATCTTGGTTTAGAAGCCATTTTCTTCTTCCTCTTTAATGTCTTTAACTGAGAAGACTGGTCTGCAGCACCATGTTGATCATCAGTGTCTTTCTCAGTTGGGTGTTCCTCCCTCACAGGTTCAGAAGGAGAGGGAGTTTGACCCTGCCTTGGATCAGAAGATGAAGCTTGCTGAGGCTCAGCTGGAGGTTCTGGTTCAGGTGTCTCTGGTTGTTCAAACTTGACCTCCACTTCAGGTGGGACTTGACTTGGAAGAGAGTGCAAGTCAATGAGTTCTCCACTTTTAATCTTCTGCTTGATCACCCTAATATGTTCATCCATTGTAGATAGAGACATGGGCCAAGTCTCCTTCCGGAGAATCCATACACTTCAAGAAGCTCATCATTCTTTGTCTGTCAGCAGACTTCTTTGCATTCTTTTGAATGATGCTCTTGACTTTGCAGCTTCTTCCCTTAGCTTCCTTTTGGTTGTTTTTCTTTCTTTGACTTGCTCAAGCTCAAGTTGCTTTAAGTACTCGAACTCAATGAAGTCATAGGACAAGGGAAGAAGTACATTTGCCTGATAGAAGCCTGTGGCACTCAGGTAGTTTATCATTTTGATTCTATCTTCTTCTTTATCTACCTGAGGTTCTTGTGGAGCCACATCTTCCTGTGCAGGATTTCTTGAACTGGAGAGAGAGTGGGAGTATGCTTGTGAAGTCTTTTCTGTCTCTCTCCTCTTTGAATTTGAGAAGTAACCTTGCATCCTCTTTCTCCTTTATCTCTCTTGACACTTCCATGTCAGCCAGTTCATTCAACTCTTCTAAGGGGAGGGAGATGATTTCATCAACATCATAGTTCCTGGTCTGTAAATAAGTAATCCTGACTGCCCTTTGTTCATCATTTTGAGTATTTGGTCTGGGGGCAGCCCTGATTGCAGCTTGCATGAATTTAGATGACCCAGAAGAACTTTCTCCCCTTAGCCTCCTTTTCCTCTCTCTCTCTTCCTCCTCAATTTCCTCAGGAGTCATTATCCTTTTCCCTTTGTCACCAACAGACCTTTGTGACTCAGGGTGGATTGAGGCTTGGCCTTCATTGCTTGGTGTAGCTTCCATGCTCTGGCCAGAGAGAGGCTGAGAAACACCTTCACCAGCAGGTGTCTCAGATGGAGTTTGGACCTCTGCAGCAGTTGTTGATGGTGAGACAAGGGTCTCAGGTTCTGCCACTGGGCCTTCAGCCAAGGTTTCCCCTATGAAACTAATCTTAGGGTCCACCTCAACATCCAGTTGACCGATGACATTGCCTGATTGCCTAAGTCTCCTTCTTAGAGAGAACTCTGCAAGGATCCTGTCTTGGATTCTTTGAGCCAGCCTGTCAGCTTGTCTTGATTTGCTTGGATTGACAAGTGGCATGTTGACTAAATCCAGTCCTTCATAGAAGCTCAGGCTTTGGAACTGAAAAATTTCTTGTTGGCCTTGAACTCTGTGAAGTATGAGGGCTTTTCTGTCATCATCATACCTCCATCTGATGATGTAGTTGCCAGTTCCATGTGGTGGAGATGAGACAGCCCTTGGTATACCTTCCTCAAAGAGACTCCTGATGATAGAGTCTATAGAGTCCACATTAATGTGACTTGAGGAAGTTGCTGAGAATGCACAACAACAAGTGAGGATGGTGAGTCCTCTATGTCCATTCTCTTTGAAGAACTCCCAGGTTCTGTGGTTGTGATAACTTTCTCCCTCTTTTTGGTAGCATCACCCACTTGCATAGGTGAGCTGGAGGATAAATCAGTCACTTCCACAGGTTCTTGTGTTCCTGGTTGAGCTCTCCTTAAAGGTCTCTCAGCTAGTTTTCCTCAAATATGAAATCTGAAGTTGCTGATCATTGACCCTGTTTTGTAAGGTAGTCACCTGAGATTCCAAGTGGCTGACCTTAGAGACTAGATAGGTGCATGTTTGTGACAATTTTTGTACCTTTAGTCTCAAATTCCTCTCATCTTCATCAGAAGAATCACTGGGGGATGAGAGGATTGGACCAAAGTCCTCTCTCTCACCACCAGCTTGAGTTTCTTGGCTGCTGGTTTTCCTCTGCTCACTGGCAACCTCAGTTAAGATGCCAATGGGCTGAGTTGCCATGGTTGAGGTCTTAATGATGTAATCACTTTCAAAAGTGAGAGCCTCTTCCATATGGACATCCTGAACAGGTTCAGATGTGTCCACCTCAGTAATAGGTGACTGATGAGGGATAGACTGAGGAGAGTCAGAGGTACTCATCTCTCTTTGAGTAGGGGAGGAGAAGAGAGACTCATGGTACTCACTGAATCCTAAGTCTTCATCAGTGTAAAAGGATAGGTTGGGAATTGGGGGTTAGATCCAAAGGCTGGGGATGGTAGCTGTCCCCTGAAGGTTGTTCACTTGAGTGTTGAGACTCAGAGTGAAGCTTACGGTTGTTGGGCTAATGAGCTCATCAGGTTGAGCTTGAGGAACCTCAGCCCTGATAGGTAAAGTAATGGGAGTGGTTTGCTCCTCAGGAGAAGTGGGAGCTCTGGAGTCCACTTCTTCCTGTAAGGTTGAGTATTTGGGGGCCTGCACAGACTCAATAGCCTGAGCAGGGGTTCGTGGGATTTTCTTTTGTAGGTGATGAATATTGAGGTTGTGAAGAGGGTAGGAGAGCAGTAGGTGTGGGTTCAACACTAGCTTGGACTGCTATGTTGTCACCTTGAGCAATGAGCTCTAACATTTTTGGGACTAGGGCTGTTTCTACCCCTGAGAAGCCTACAGTTGGCTTCTTCATAATTTTAAAGATGCCGGGCTTCATCTGTCCCAGTTTAAGAATATTGCCTGTTTCCCTCAACTGTGAGCCCAGTTCACAGTTGAGAATGTGTTGAACATATCTAGGAAACATGTAATACTCTAAGGAGTCTAAGTTTGCAAGTAAATTAGTATAAACAAATTGTGAATACCTGAACTTGACCCCCTGAACCATCCCATGAACTATAAAGGAGAGATCCTCAGGAATCTGGTCCCATCCACCATGCTTGTTTGATAAGCTGTGGATAACCACATGGAGCAGGTATTTCCACTGGGATGAGACCTTCCCTTTCCTGAAGGTCTTTACAGAGAAATCTCCTTCATACCATCTGCTCGAAGGAATGATTAACCGCTTCTTTTGGGAAGAACACTTCACCTGCTTCATCATCCAGCTGAAGATGTCGGTTGATGATGGCCGGAGTGATGAAAATTGTTCTCCCCTGCACTGTGGCAGACAGTGCCTTCTCCCCATCCATAATGACCTCTTGGCAGGTCTTCCAGAATTCAAGCAATGATCCTCATATAGAGGAGGATCAATGGTTAGGGAGGTGAAGTAGTAGAGACAAAGACAAGAAACGGCAAACCTCTGAGAAATGAGGATCTTTGTCAGAGCATAACAGAGCACCTGATTGTGTTGTCTGTGTAGCTGCATGGCAAAGTGAGGATCATTTCTGTGTGTAAGGTCAGCCATTGTGAGGTAGCTCAGAGATGAAGAGAAAAAATGGGAAGGAAATTTCAGAGAGAAAGCTTTGGTTTTAGGTATGGAAGAAAAGCAGATGATAGAAGAGGGGGAAACCGTTGGGTTTATATGAGAGAGAAGGATTTCAGATAAAGTTTAATGAAAGAGGATAAACTTTGAAATCCGTATGTCGGTCCCACCTCTGAAAAAGTAGTTTACCTTTTTGCTCAAAAAGTAGTTTTCTTGGAATTCGAAAAGCTTCCGAAAGTAATTTGTCTTCGGAAGTTGTGATTGAAAAAGCTTCCGAAGCTAAAGTGACTTCGGAAGAATTTTCCTGAGAGTCTTAAAGATTTATGCTTCGGAAGAGAAATAAACTTTTGGATGCTTTGTATAAGAATGAACAAAGCTTCCGAAAGTAATTTTTTGCTTCGGAAGGAAAAAGTCCTTAAAAATGAATAAGTGTCTAAGTTAAGAATTTTAAGCTTCGGAAGATAAATTTTGACTTCTTCCGAAGGTAAAATCTTTTAGACAGTCATTTATTTTGAAGACATTTTTCTTCCGAAGGTAAAACGTTATCTTCCGAAGTATCAGAAATTTTAAGAATCTAAGGAAAGTCTTCAAAAGAGTTTTTCATTCAAAGAAAACATGAGCTTATGAAAGTGATGAACTAGACAACTTAGGACACACATATTTTTAAGAAGAAATAATTAGAATTAGTTTAAAAAAAAATCTACTCAAAGTTAATCATCCCAATAGCTGATATCAGATACTTAAATCTCTGTTCATCAAAAGCTTTTGTGAACAGATCAGCATATTGTTCATCTGTGTGAACTTTGACTAGTTTAATTAACCCCTTTTCATAGTTATCTCTTATTAAATGATACCTGATGTTGATGTGTTTGGTCCTTGAGTGCTGCACAGGGTTCTCAGTGATAGAGATAGCACTGTTGTTGTCTATGTGGATAGGAGTCTCTTTGAAGTTAAATCCGTAGTCTAGCATCTGATTTTGAATCCAAAGCACTTGAGCACAGCAGCTTGCAGCAGCAATGTATTCAGCCTCAGCAGTTGATGCAGACACACAGGTTTGTTTCTTGCATTGCCATGAGACAACCCTTCCACCAAGGAATTGACATCCCCCAGATGTAGACTTTGCAGTCATGTTGCAGCCACCATAATCACTGTCTGTATAGGCATACAGATTGAAATTAGAATTCTTTGGATACCATAAACCAAGTGTTGAAGCACCTTTGAGGTATCTAAAATCCTTTTCACAGTGATTAAGTGAGACATCTTAGGATTGGCTTGATATCTTGCACAAATACATGTAGCAAACATGATATCAGGCCTGCTAGCTGTAAGATACATAAGAGACCCAATCATAGCCCTGTATAAGTGCTCATCTACACACTCCCCCTCAAGATCTGGACCAAGGGAGTGGTTTCTGGCTATGGGTGTCTTAGCAGTCTTACAATCAGTCATGTTGAACTCTTGAGTATATCTTGAACATACTTTGACTGACTTATGAAAATGCCATCTTCAACCTGCTTCACTTGAATTCCCAGAAAGAAATTAAGTTCTCCCATTGAACTCATTTCAAATCTATCTTTCATCAGCTTTTCAAAGTCTTTGCAGAGCCTTGAATTGGTTGAGCCAAAGATGATGTCATCCACATACTTGAACTAGCAGAATGTCGTTTCCTTGTCCTTTGATGAAGAGAGTTCCATCTATAGTACCTCTCCTGTAACCATGTTTACAGAGATACTCAGACAGTGTCTCATACCACTTCCTGGGTGCCTGATGCAGCCCATAGAGAGCTTTGTCAAGCTTGCAGACATAATCAGGATGATCAGGATCTACAAAACCAGTGGTTGTTTGACATAAACCTCCTCATCAATCACTCCATATAAGAAAGCACACTTTACATCAAGTTGGTAGACCTTGAAGTTCTTGGATGCAGCAAATGCCAGGAATATCCTAACAGCTTCTAGTCTAGCTACAGGAGCAAAGACATCAGTGTAGTCAATCCCTTCTTCTTGTGTGTATCCTTGAACAACTAGTCTTGCCTTGTTCTTGATGATGATTCCTCTATCATCCTTTTATTCCTAAAAACCCATTTGGTTCCAATGGTAGTCTTCCCATGAGGAAGAGGACAAAGGTTCCAAACTTTCTGCCTTTTGAATTGAAGCAGCTCTTGTTGCATAGCTTCAACCCAACTTCCATCCTTTAGAGCCTCCTCAACTTTCTTTGGCTCTAACTGGGATAGAAAACAAGAGTGAAGACAAACATTTGCTTCATGGGTTTGCCCTCTTGTCTTTACCCCGGAGATAACATCTCCAATGATGTTTGTGGTAGGATGAGACTTGTGGATCCTTAGCTGAGGGATCACAGCAAGTTGCTGAGATAGATCCAAATTTGAGAAATTTAGATCTGGTCTTGAAGATTGATCCTCCACATTATCACACCTATCAAGATTAACTTGATCCAATGAGTGTGTGACATCATTGATGTTGTCATCTATGGTATGGTTATTAGCATCAAGAAATTCTTGATCACTATCACCATCACCATTGTTGTCTTCTGCAATTGAGATGTCTTTATCTGGTTGAGAGCCTCTGAGCTGGAATTTGAAGGCATGCCAGATGTATCAGCTGGATTTGTCATTGTTGTGCTGATAGAAACCTCATTTGCTGAAGTAGTTTCAACTGGAGCTGAAGGTGTGTGAGTTGAAGGTCTTCCTAGCTCAAATCTTGGATCGGATCACCTGTATTTAAATTTTCTGCAGATCCTGAAACATGCTCACAAGATTTATTAAAACAGTTGGTAACTAAATCAAGATCAAATAGCCAATCCGGACCAGAACCAGCCACACTGGGTGTGTGCTCATTGAAAGTCACATTGGCTGACTCCTCAATGATTCTAGTTCTGAGATTGTATACTCTATAAGCTTTAGCTTGGGAAGAGTATCCAATGAAGTGTCCATCGTCTGATTTCTCAGCAAACTTGGCAACTTGATCTTTGGTATTCAAGATGGTGCAGGGACATCCAAATGACCTGAGAAAACCAATGAAAGGTTTCCTCTTGTGCCAAAGTTCATAAGGAGTCTTACCATGTGTCTTAACTACTAAAACTCTGTTTTGCACATAGCAAGCAGTATTAACTGCCTCTGCCCAGAAGGTGATAGGCAGTTTAGAGTCAGACAACATAGTTCTTGCAGCTTCAATAAGTGTCCTGTTTCTCCTCTCAGCAACTCCGTTTTGCTGAGGAGTCCTGGGAGCACTGTATTGTCTTGTAATACCCTTTTCATCACAAAATGTATCAAGGATTTGGTTCTTGAATTCAGTTCCTTGATCACATCTTATGGTTTTGACCTTGTGATCACATTGATTCTCAATCTTTAAGATGAAATTCTTTAGAATCTCAGGAGTCTCATCTTTAGTTCTAAGGAAGAAGACCCAAGTGAATCTTGTAAAATCATCTGTGATCACTAGACAGTATAAGGTCCTTCCTAAACTCATTACACTGGTGGGGCCAAAGAGATCCATATGTAATAAGTGTAGGGGTGTAGTGATGGAGTTCATTTCCTTAGGCTATGGGATGTCTTATGTTGCTTCCCTTTCAGGCATGCAACACAATGATCATCACTTGTAAACTCTTTCTTTGGCATTCCAGTTACCAGATCATGCTTAATCAATTTATTCATGTTTTTAAAGTTTACATGGCACATTCTTTTATGCCATAGGAAAGACTCATCACTATTGGCTTTAGATAGAAAGCATGAAACTTCTCCAGAGGGAGATGTTTCTTGCAAATCCATCTTGTACATGTTCCCTTTCCTGGGGGCTCTGAGCAAGATATGCTCATGAGGAATGACCACTCCAGGCTTGAGAACAATGCACTCATGCTCAGTGAAGAGCATGTTATGACTCTGATCACAAAATTGGGATACACTCAGAAGATTGTACCCAAGCTCCTTAACAAAGTTTACCTTCTCAATGCTGAGCTTACCATTTGTGACCTTGCCCCTTCCATAAATGTAACCACCTTCATCTCCTCCAAAAGCAACTGGTCCTCCATCAATTCTCTCAAAATTATGAAGTAAAGACCTATTGCCTGTCATGTGCCTGGAACAGCCACTGTCAATTATCCAGACATTCTTGTTTGTCTTGAGCTGTTCCTTGGCTTCATCATGGTCAGCCATCAATGCTTGGTTTGGAGAAGCGTCCTCCACCTGAAAACTCAGTCAAATCCTCCCTCTTCAACAGCAACCGCAGCATGTTGCTTTGTCTTCTCAGCCTGAGGGTATTGTTAGTGTAGTTTGGTCTGAGTTGTGTTTGACCCATTTGCTCTAGGTGCCTTACACTCCCTAGCAAAGTGACCCATAAGGTTACAATTGTAACACTTAATTTGCTTTTATCCAGCTCAAACTTACCACTGGTATCATTGCTTGGAAATCTTTTCCTGTCCTCTTGTAGAACTTCTTGGCTCTGTGAGTGAGAAGAGCATCTGCTGAACTATCTCTATGTATTCCAGGTCATCTGGATGGATACAGTCTAGGTCTTCAAGAGTGAAGAGATAATTTCCACAGCTTTCATCTGCAGACACAAAGGCTTGAGAAGAACTTGTCTCTTGGAATGGGCTTCCTTGAGTAAAGTTCTCCCTGGTGTCTCCGGTAAGGTGATGAAAGGACCCTTTTGTATGTATATGTATATATATACACAAATATATATAATATATAATATATATTATATATATATATATATATATAATATATATATATATATATAATACGTATATACATACGTATATATATATATATATATACATATATATATATATCTATGTATATATATACGTATATATATACGTATATATATACGTATATATATACGTATATATAATACGTATATATATACATATATATACATTTATGTATATATATATATATACGTATATATATATACATAGATATATATACGTATATATATATATGTATATGTATATATATACATATCCAGGATTATGTATATATATGTATGTGTATATATAATATATATATATATATATATATATATATATATATGTAGGGGAGAGATCAAATGAAAACCACAATCTTAAGAGAAAATCATGAAAACCAATTTTCACCATCATATAATTTATAATATATTTTTTACTTTTATTGTTAAAGGGTATACTTGTAAAATTGACACATTATTATTTTTGGTAACTATTTATATTAATTAAAATCTTTTAGTTTCTTTCTAAATCAATATACATATATCAATCTCAATTTATATAATTTTCAAGATCTTGTCTTTCCAACGTTCATCATCCTCATCTTCATCATCGTCATCACCACCACCACCACTATCATCATCCAAGTAAAGCTTAACATCAAAGTGCTTAATCAAAATCATGTTTAATTTCTTCATTTATAATCTAAACTTGTTTGATTTAAATCGACATCATTACCAAGGTATATGTAATGATAGGTCGAGCAAATAGCAAAAAATCTGCTAAAAAACATGGCGAACACAAAGAATAAAATAAACAAGACGAAAACCCGTTCTTACGTACACATAACAGAAACAATGCTGTGAAACCGATGTTTTGTTTAATTAGCGAAATCATTACATATATGTAACACTATTACATAACTGATGTTTCATTTAACTATCGAAACCGTTACATATACGTAACACTATTGTTATGTACATATAATGATGTTGTTACATATACGTACTGCAATTACAAATATGTAACGTAGTTGTTACATATGCGTAACAATACCAGCACAATGATTTTGTACACGTCTACATATATGTATCAAATATGTTGATCAGTTACATGTGCTTGTTAGTTGGTGATTTTATTAGTATTATTCCATCTTTAATATTTTTGAAATTATACCAATAAAAGATGCAATTAGTTTTGTATTAATTAGATTATGTGAGAGAAAAGAATAATAAGGCAAGAGAGAGATTATGAGAATTTTATGGGATTTGTTAAGTGATCTTAGTGTTTCTAAAATTTAATGTATCTAGTTTTCCTATTATGCCCTTATTTATTAAAATATATGTCATTTTAATTATCAAAAATTATAAAAATGCCATTATTAATCTTAACCATTGATTAAGATTGATCAATGGTCAAAATGTGGTTTTTTTGGTTTTCTCTTAAAATAAGGTTTTCTCTTAAACCCTTCTCTATATATGTATATGTATATATATGTATATGTATATGTATATAAATATAAATATAATAAACACATTGCAGGATCGTTTAAGGGCTTGAACACAATTACAACACAACAACACAATGAGAAGATTAACTAAACTTTAATCAAACAGTGAACTAGGTAACCAAAGGTGATACAGAGAACACAAGTAAAGCAAGAGACAGAACAGAGAGTGTAGTTTTCAAGGGAGCAGTATATTGCTTTCTCAAGTTCTTTTACAAGTGTTACAAAGCATAAAGAAAGATACAAGAACTTGGAATACTTATACTACAACCTACAGCCGGCTATACTATGAAAGCCAGCTGATACAATTGACTAGACACTAACAAAATCAATTGTAGAATCAAAGGCATATCTGCCTTTTGACCTTGTGACTATGACATGCCATAGCTCACATCCTTATACATTACAAAAAGGATAAAGTACATAAAGTGGAAAGTTTCAGACTCAAGACCTCAATGTACAGTTACCAAAAGCATGGACCTTTTCACCAACTCTTGTAAGTTGGTGACTTATCAGAGACGCAGCGGAAAAGGTGCTTTATGGAACAGTACATCAGATAAGCATGTGTACTAAAAGTCTTCGGAAGAAATCTGTCTTCATAGGGTGAAGCTTCGGAAGACTTTGTCTCTTGAAGCTTCGGAAGACTTCATGTTTGGCTTCGGAAGATATTGGTCTTGACTTCGGAAGATTTTACACTTAGAATGTTTTTCTAATGTATTGTGTAAAACTTCCGAAGCATTCTTCACTTCAGTACTTAGTGCATGTTGCTGAGACACTTTGGATGTTTTGGGTTGCATCAGACTTAAGGAATCCTTACACACATGTTCGAGAATAATTTCCCCACCACCACTATACTACCACAAGTTCCCACTGCCATCGCAAGTTCGCACCGCCGGCCACCGCTAACGCCAATCCCCGTCGCCATCTACCACCCCGTCATATTGTCTTCACCACCACCATCATCTTCTGATCCTTAAAGAAACAACAAGAACACTATTAGCACCATCTTCATATTCATCGTCATCTTCACCACCACCACCACCACCACCACCAGTACCATAATCGCACCATCCATTGCCTCTTCATCTCCATCGAACCACTAATGCTGCTTACAAGCCCTAGAATCAAGAATCCCTTATTGGTAATGCTTGATTTGGATTTTAGGGTTTTGAGAAAAAGCTATAAGTTTCAAGGGTTCGGAGAAGAAGATTGTGACAAAGATTATGTTGGTTAGGCTCACATCTGGTGTGTCTTTTTAATTGCTATTGGTGTTTTCGATAATACCTTAACTCGTTATAAAATTAAAGCATAATACCTAAACCTGTTACTTGAAACCTTTAGTACCCAAACATGTTATTTTTGAATAAACCACAAAGAGCATTTGCGTATTTAACTCTTCTTTTTATAAAAACTTGTCTTTATACTCTTCTTTTAAGTCTCACCTCCTTGCTAAGTTGCACTACAAGAATCTGACCCTATCCCGACTAGACCTATGACGACGACACGGTTTCGTCGCTATAGGTCACCCTATCGCGACGACACATGTCGTTGCTATAGTGTGGATTTGGTTTTTGGCTACTAAAGTTCCATCGTGACGGCATGTCATCGCCTTAGGTGTCACCTATCGTGACGACACGAAAGTCGTCGCCACATTTAGTCGCCATAGGTATTTTATCATAATTTCTATTTATTTCAGATGACACAAAAAATTTGTTTTAACTATGGCGACGACATGTCATCGCCATAGGTAAAAACCATTTTTTTCCTTTAAATAAATCGGCGGCAAAAGTGCCTGCCTTTTATGAAATATCTATGGCGACGACATGTCGTCACCATAGGTAAAAACCAATTTTTTTTCTTTTTTCCCTCTAAATAAATTAGAGGGAAATAACCCCACCTTTTATGAAACATCTATGGCGACGACATAGTGTGGATTTTTAATAAAAATAATAATATTAACAAATCTTATATGTATAAAAATAATACTTTGTGGATTTTTTATAAAAATAATAAAAATAATAAAATATTAATTATATTTATTGTAATTATAATTCATAATAATAATATTAACAAATCTTATATTTATTATATTATAATTATAGATAACTTATATCAGTTAAATCCAATTATAATGATCGATGTTAAATTTTATACGTTGATAGTACTTTGTGGGAATAATTGCTTATTAACTGTAGGTTAAGTTTTGTTCTGCTTAATTATCAGCAATGAATTTTCAAATATTATTGAATTATGCACATTAATGTAAATTACCTAGGTTAAAATTTACCTATGCTCTAGTTATAAAGATCATTGTTGAATTATGCATTTTAATGTAAATTAAGTTTTTTAAGAGGATCAGGGTTGATTACATATTTAAAGATACATTTATGATGATTAGGGTTGATTTCATCATTGTTTATGTTCAACTCAAATGTGGTCTTATAACAATCATGATTGATTACATTCTTAAAGATTTGCTCTTATGACGATTAGGGTTGATTACATCATTGTTTATGTTCAACTCAAATGTGATCTATGACGATTAGGGTTGAGTACATGATACTCGAAGGTGCTCTTATGGCGATTAGGGTTGATTACATCATTGTTTATGTTCAACTAAAATGTGCTCTCATGACGATTTGGGTTGATTACATACGTGCTCTTATGACGATTAGGGTTGATTACATACTTAAATGTGCTCTTATGAAGATTAGAGTTGATTACATCATTGTTTATGTTCAACTCAAATGTGCTCTTATGACGATTAGGGTTGATTACCTCATTGTTTATGTTCAACTTCAAATGTGCTATTATGACGACCAGGGTTGATTACATACTCAACGGTGCTCTTACGGCGATTAAGGTTAATTGCATCATTGTTTATGTTTAACTCAAAGGTACTCTTATGGCGATTAAGGTGATTACATCATTGTTTATTTTTAAGTCAAATGTGCTCTTATAACGATCAAGGTTGATTACATATTCAAAGTACTCTTATGACGATTAAGGTTGATACATCATTTTTTACATAGTTAAACAACGCTTAACTATCATCAATGACTGGTAAATTAACTTTATTTATACTTAGTTATCATCAATAAGTGTATAAAAGGTCACGTGGATCAATAGATGTCTAACGTTGGATTAATGTATGTCTAACGTTGGATCAATGGATGTCTAACAAAATCAACAATATACCATTATGATACATAGGTTTTGTTTACCACAATGTAATAAATAATAATACTATATGAATACTAATACTAATGATAATAATAATAATAATAATAATAATAAATAAATAAATAAATTAAAAAACCAATAAAATACTTATACGGATACTACTACTACTACTAATAATAATAACAATAATAATAATAATAATAGTAATAGTAATAATAATAATTATTATTATTATTATTTTATTATTTATTAATAATAATAATTTTAATGACAACAACAACACTAATAATAATAAAATAATAATAATAAAATTTATAATAATAATAATAATAATTAAAGCAAAAAATAAAAAAAGTGAAAGACCTATGGCGACGACATGCCATAGGTGTTTTCACTTAGGCGCGCATTTATCCCGCTTGAAACAAAAAAAATTACAAAATAATAAACCCTATAGCGACGACATGTTGTCGCCATAGGGTGAAGTTTGCCCTAAATTACGGTTTGCCTTATCATTTCTTCTTCACTTTACCAAAACAAATCACACCACAACCACGACCTACCTTCACCCCACGGTAAATCATCTCTTAAAACTCACCATCACCATCATTTCTAGCTTTGATTCCACTCCCTTCGCCCCCACCGCCACTCCTATCACCCTCACCATAAAAAAATCCACCACCGGGACCTCCAGCATCCACCACAACTCCACCACTACTCCACCACCACTATTCTAGAGTTGCTGTATCATCTTTGTTAAAATTATAAGGTGTGTATTTTATCTTCTTTTTATGAACTAATATGATAAATGAATTGTGTTTTAGAATGATAAAATAATTGTGATATTCGATTATTGGTTAAAATATGGTGTTAAAATCATAATGTAATATGTTTGGTTTGCTTAGAGTTTGTGTTATTATATTGATTATAAGTTAATTGATTGATTTGCTTATTAGTTGTGTTGTTAAAATGATAATATAAGTTATTTGATTTGGTTATTAGTTTGTATCTTAGAATGTTGTTTGATTAGATTATTAGTTATTTGATTTGGTTATTAGTTGTATCTTAGAGATAATATAAAAGTTGTTTGATTAGGTTATTAGTTGTATAATTGTTTAGAATATAAAAATAAATGTTTGATTGGCTATTAGTTTGTGTTGTTACAATGATATTATAAACATTATTTGATTAGGTTATTAGTTTGTTTTGTTAGAATGATAATATAAATTGTTTAATTTGGTTATTAATTTGCATTGCTAGAATTTATAATAGTGTGTTTTGTTAGAATGATGATATAAAAGTTGTTTAATTTGATTATTAGTTTGTAATGTTAGAATGATAATATAAGTTTTTTGATTTGGTTATTGGTTTATGGATTTAAATATTTTCTAGATGATAATATAAGTTTATTTGGTTATTTAGTTATTGATTTGGTTTATCCTTTAAGATTTAAAATGTGTATTAGAAAATTTTTAGGTTTGAATTGTATTTTAAAACATGATTTAAATGTTTTAGGATTTGAATTGTATTTTTTAAAAAGATTTATTATTCTTTTTGTGTGTAGGTTATGTCATTAATTGCTTGTGTTTTCATAACTGAAAAATTATTAAAAAATCAGAAAATAAAGAAAATTAAATATAAAATAAAAAGAGTTGGTCTATGGCGATGACTCGTCGCCATAGTGTTAGTCAAATTTATTTTATTTTAAATTTTATTAAAATAATTATAAATAATAAAAGACCTATGGCGACGACATGACCCAGAATTTTTTTTAATTAAAATATAATACAAGAAATTCTTTACCGACAACTATGTGGCGAGGACATGTTGTCGGGATAGACTTTTGTAGCGACTACAACTTTGGCGACGACAATAAAATTGCTATAGCGACGAGTCTGTGTCGCCATAGCATGTCGTCGCCATAGCCTATGGCGACGACAAACAGACCCTATCGCGACGACAATGTTTGTCGCCATAGCCACGTTTTCTTGTAGTGTTGTTTTATAAAACTCATTGGTTGTTTTGAAGAAATTATAATGAATTGTACTTTTTAAAAAAATCTTTAACTGAATAAACGACTTAACTTGATAAAAAAAATACAAACAATTCTTTATAATCTCATTATCTCAGAGCTATTACTTAGAGTTTTAAAGGAGTGTAATTAGAACAAACCTTACATCTATCCTAAGTGATAGAAAGGCTTTTCCCGCTTGCTAGAGGTACATAATTAGGTTTTAGGGTCAAACTAGTTTTGGTTCAAGCCTATGCTGGTGTGGTCAACATAAGGTATAGCCGTTTTTTTGTCAGACTAATTTGGGTTCGGAATCAGTTCTTGAGGGGGTTTGAGTGGATTTTGACCAATTCAATCCATGTTCAAACTCATTACAAGAAAAATAAGCGTAATTATTGTATATGCAACATTGATATAGGGCTGCATTTTACAGCAAAAATACATTTGCTAATAAATGTTACATTAAATCTCCTTTGATAACAATATTGTTTTAAGATAAAGCAACATTAGAAAGGCTTAATACAATCTCTTTAAGACCTAATTTGTAACACCCTGAATTTCTATTTAAACGGAAGGAAAAAAAGTAAATAAAAGAATAGAAATTGTGCACAAGTGGAGGGGGATAAAGTGTACAAAGTACAAAACCTTATTATTTTAAGGATTTGAGGGGCATGGTCGCCCATATCAAAGCAGAAAGCTACTTTTGCTCTCGGAGGAAAAAAAGAAAGAGAGAGCCCGGTTCTAGAGAGAGAAAGTGGAAGAAGCAGCTTCAAAGGTAAGTCTTCTCTTATATAAGCTCGGATTCAGCTGGGTTTCGAGTTCTTGACCAAAGTTCTGGTTGTTTAGTGTTTGTTTTCGGGATTCAAGAGCTGAATCGAAGGTGGGTCTCGAACTCGAAGTGCGTTGCTCAAAGGCTGCTCAAGGTGAGTTTCTAGAACCCCTCTTTTACTGATTTTCAACTTGTTTGGGGCTATTACTCATACTAAGTAAACATTTTGAAAGAAACCATGGGTTTACAGCTTTATGTTCGAAATGATGCATGTGTGTATGTATGTTTTAGAGTTGGCCTATGGGTTAGTGATGATGATTAGCATGCTTAGATGCCTTTAGTATGTTAGATCTATGCTTGGGTATGATTAGAATGATAATCGGGTGATGTTGATAACATAGAAAATATTTCAGAATGTTTTGATGAACATGAACAGTGGTCCATGCGCCCAGAGGTGGATCATATGGGATCTTTGTCGCGTATCCCGGTACTGTGTCAGCCTTCGGACATGAGTCGGGGGTTTGTTTATCAGGCCCCGGCACAGTATCAGTCTTCGGACATAGTCGGGGATATTGTATGAGACGAGATAATGAGGTGAGCGACTTTGTGTTGCAACAGACTCGGATATAGTTCAATCCCTGTGATTGACTCATATGGGATCTTTGTCACGTATCTCGGTGTTGTGTTAGTCTTCGGACATAAGTCGGGGGTTTGTGAGTAGGCCCCGGCACAACATCAGCTTTCGAGCATGAGTCGGGGATATTGCATGAGACAAGATTTGAGTAATAAAGAGTATCGAGCAAGAGATGAATGAACGTAAATGAATTATCGTAATAATGTACTAAACATGATCCTTGTCATTCGACCTCAGTAATCGTGGCTGAGTGCCACGAAGAGGGTAAAGTCTGACCGGATCTAGAAAGAGAAGTGAACGATAATGTAATACGTGAATGAACGGAAGTAATGAACGTAATGACAAAGATAATAATGATATTATCTGTATGTACGTATGATGCATGATCGCGAACGATTGTAAAGTATAGTATGTTTTGAAATAAAGTAAAGAATGGTTTTAACAAAGAAAAGTATGTTTTATTATAAAATTAGAACTCACTCAGCGTCGCTGACTTTTGTATGCATGATAGTTGGCAGGTATATGTTGATGCTGAGGAGTTGCAGGGATGGATGCATAAGCTACTGGGAGCATTTTGAGGCTGTCGTCCGTATTTTGACATGTCTTTGTATTTTGAGATAAAAACAAATGTTGTAAATGAATGAAATGACATGTTTTTAGCTATTAATAAAAGTTTTAAATTCCGTTGCAAAATAAATGTACATTTTATAATGTTTTAAGTGCAATGAATGACCAACTGTGAGGTGCCCGGGATCGGGGCCTTACAAGTTGGTATCAGAGCAAAAGTTTAAGTGAATTGGATAAATATTTTGAAAAACCTAATCTTAAACTGAGAATGGGACTAAAAGGAAAGGCATGCCAGTCCTAGTAGCTACGTGCCTGTAGGTAAAGGTTTTATGTAAACATTTACAGTAAGTTAACGTTAACCGACATTATGTGCGCATGTTATGTGGCTTGTGTGCTCTTGTGTAGATTTAGATACTGATGTAGTTGGGATAGGAAATGCTTGGGGTATAAAGAGTAAAGTAAGTGGCTAATCACAACTGGCCACTGTAATTAGGGACTTACTATACTTGACATAAATTGAGTTATTACCTTGAATGACCGAGTTAGTGTTTGAATCTTATAGTGTGTTAGAAGATGGTTGGCGGTAGATCTTCGAAAGCTTCACGAGGTGGAGGTGGCGGTGGATGTGGTGCTGAACCACGGGTCACAAGAGGAAGGTCTAGGGCTGAAAGAGTAGTTCATGAAGAACCCGAGACCCCTCATCAGGAGGGCGGTGATGAGAATGCTAATCAGAGGGCCTCGGTGAGAGAGGCAGTCATGGAGGAAGTGCATCAGGTCATACAGACGATCCTACCGTCTGTGGTGATCGAAGTTTTAAAGGCTGTTAGAGATGGGGAGAGACAGAAAAGGGGTAGACCTTCGGGCGAAAAGAGACGACCCGAGACTGAAACGGTTTTCTTCGATGACGAAGAGGAAGAAGAGGAAGAGCCTGCGCCGGAGGCGACACGAGGCTGTAACTATGGGGCGTTTCAACGATGCATGCCCCCAACTTTTGATGGAAACGGCACTGCTGCTACTGCTCACAGATGGGTGAGAGAGATAGAAGCGGTATTGAATATTAGCGAGTGCCGAGAGGATCAGAAAGTAAAGTTTGCTGCCCATTCTTTTGTGGACTCGGCTCTGTGCTGGTGGGACAATATAGTCCAAGCCGAGGGTAGCAGAGCTATTGGAAGGATGAGATGGCCGGAGTTGAAGAGGCTGGTGATTGAGGAGTTCTGTCCTCACTGAGAAATGGACAAGGTTGAGAGGGAGTTCCTGCAACTGGAGGCGGGAACCCTGACACATCAACAATACACCACGAAGTTCAATGAGGTGGCACGTCTGGTGCCGGATCAGGTGACACCACTTTCACGAAAGATCAAGAGGTATATTCAGGGCTTGCCGCGGACATCCATAGGCACATGATCGCTGCCCGGCTGAGCACGTTTAGGTCGGCAGTTGACCTGTCGGGAAGATTGTACGATGAGCGAGGGGCGATGGTGATGACAGACGAAGGGCAGGAGCGAGCCTATGTTAAGAAGGGGAAACGAAGGCGAGACAATGATGGTGGATTTGTGTATGGAGGTACGGCGTCGAGGGACGACGATCGGAAGAGAATAGAAAGAAAAGGAGAGATATGCAACAAGTGTGGCAGAGGCCATGAGGGGGAGTGCAAGTAGGGACTGAATGTATGTTTTCAGTGTGGAAAGGAGGGCCACAGAGTGAGGGACTGTCAAATGGCTAAATGCTATGACTGTGGCAAGATAGGACACATGAGCAGAGACTGCAAGAAGTCGAGGGTAGGAAGCTCCGGTACAAGGAAGGAGAACAGAGGGTGAAGGCTAGAGCCTTCGCTATGACCCCGAGGAGACTAGGTCAGACTTCGAGGTAACGTCAGGTATGGTCTTGCAAGTTTAGATTTATGCATCTATGCTTTAATTGTGACGCTAGTAGTAGTTTTGTTGTCACTATTTTCTGTGATGTTGCACGTTAGGGGTAGGAAGATCGATGAGCCCTTAGATGTAAGAATTTCTATTGGTAAGTCTACCAGGTTACCTAATGCCCTAGAGGATTGCGTGATAGAATTGAGAGAGAGCGTTTGTTCCTGCTAGGCTGTTCAAGACAGACATAGGTAGGTAGACATGCATTTCCGGATGAGTTGATCAGTAGTATATGACTTAAACCCCAAGTGTTTCAAGAAGATGGATTGCTCAACCGTGCACAACCAAGAGTTCGGTGACGACCTACGACAATGAAGTATGAGGAAGGCTTCGACCAGGAAAGCGGATTGCTTGGTTTGGAATCGAGTAAAGCTAATATTAAAGTGTAGAGGGTCATTCCCAGTTGTTGCTCAGGTAGGAGAAGTGACACATCGACTGGAGCTACCCGGTGAGTTAAGTGGAATTCATCTGATGTTCAATGCATCTCGTCTAAGAAGAGCTGAACCGACGAGGATATGATCATGCTACTAGAGAACACTAAGATGGAAAAAGTACCTAACCACGAGAAGCAATTGGTGGCCATTACTAATAGAAGAAGAGAATAGGCTAAGGAGGATGATAGTTTCACTTGTGCGGGTGCAGTGAAGCCTAAAAGGATCTAAGTTTAAATGCAAGATCAAAGAAGAAGTGAGACGGTGTTACCCGTAACTGTTCGAGAAGCGACAAGTTTCGGGGACGAAATCTCTTTAAGGGGGGTAGACTTGTAACACTCCGAATTTCTATTTAAACAAAAGGAAAAGAAAAGTAAATAGAAAGAATAGAAATTGTGCACAAGTGGAGGGGGATAAAGTGTACAAAGTACAGAACCTTATTATTTTAAGGATTTGAGGGGCATGGTCGCCCATATCAAAGTTGAAAGCTCCTTTTGCTCTCGGAGGAAGAAAGAAGGAAGAGAGAGCCCGGTTCTAGAGAGAGAAAGTGGAAGAAGCAGCTTCAAAGGTAAGTCTTCTCTTATATGAGCTCAGATTCAGCTGGGTTTCGAGTTCTTGACCGAAGTTCTGGTTGTTTAGTGTTTGTTTTCGGGATTCAAGAGCTGAATCGAAGGTGGGTCTCGAACTCGAAGTGTGTTGCTCAAAGGCTGCTCAAGGTGAGTTTCTAGAACCCCTCTTTTACTGATTCTCAACTTGTTTGGGTCTATTATGCATACTAAGTAAACATTTTAAAAGAAACCGTGGGTTTACAGCTTTATGTTCGAAATGATGCATGTATGTATGTATGTTTTAGAGTTTGCCTATGGGTTAGTGACGATGATTAGCATGCTTAGATGCCCATAGTATGTTAGATCTGTGCTTAGGTATGATTAGAATGATAATCGGGTGATGTTGATAACATAGAAAATATTTCAGAATGTTCTGATGAACATGAACAGTGGTCCATGCGCCCAGAGGTGGCTCATGCGCCCAAACAGTGGCCCATGCGTCCAGCATGAGTGCCCAGACGCCTAAGTGTTAGCCATGCGCCCAAGAGTGGGTCATGCGCCTAAACAGTGGCCCATGCGCCTAAGTGTTGGCCATGCGCCTAAGTGTTGGCCATGCGCCTAAATAGTGCCATGCGCCCAAAGTGATTGAAACGGCTAAGTGTTGATGCGCCTGCATAGTGGCAAAACGCCTGAAAAGGGCAGAAGCACCTAAATAGTGCCATGCGCCTAGACTGTTTTACACTTAGAATTTTTATGCCCATGCGCCTGGAAGTTCCCATGCGCCTAGGTTTGGACTTGTGGTTTTTCTAAGTGGTTTTTAAGGGGTATTATGGGGAGATAGGCCTGGTTATGATGTGATGGCTTTTGTTTGATGTATGTTATGCATGTATGATGTTGTATGTATGATGATGGTGTATGTTTATAATTATGTGTATGTTCCTTATTAAGTATGTATGTCTTCCCTTGGCTTTGCGTTGAACGTTAATGAATGTAATGGAGTATTATGTAACATAAAGTAGAAGATAATGAAAAGATGAACGTTAATGAATGAATGCATGCATGAAAAATGACTGAACGAACGAAAGGCTTGCAAGCGTATGTATGAGGTGAGCCACTCTGTGTCGCAACAGACTCGAAAGAGGTCCTTGTTGCGTATCCCGGTACTGTGTCAGTCTTTGGACATAAGTCGGGGGTTTGTTTATCAGGCCCCGACATAGTATCAGTCTTCGGACATGAGTCGGAGGTATTGCATGAGACAAGATGCAAATCGCGTACTCCGATACTGTGTCAGTCTTCGGACACGAGTCGGGAGTATTGCATATGACGAAAGTGACGGATGATGAGATCCGTGTCGCGTATCCCGATACTGTGTCAATCTTCGGACATGAGTCGGGGGTTTGTTTATCAGGCCCCGGCAAAGTATCAGTCTTCGGACATAGTCAGGGATATTGCATGAGATGAGATAATGAGGTGAGCGACTTTGTGTTGCAACAGACTTGGATAGAGTTCAATCCCTGTGATTGACTCATATGGGATCTTTGTCGCGTATCCGGGTACTGTGTTAGTCTTCGGACATGAGGGGGGTTTGTTTATCAGGCCTCGGCACCATATCAGTCTTCGGATATGAGTCAGGGATATTGCATAAAATGAGATAATGAGGTGAGCGACTTCGTGTTGCAACAGACTCGGATAGAGTTCAATCCGGGTGATTGACTCATATGGGATCTTTGTCGCGTATCCCGGTGCTGTGTCAGTCTTCGGACATGAGTCGGGGGTTTGTGAGTAGGCCCGACACAACATCAGCTTTCAAGCATGAGTCGGGGATATTGCATGAGACAAGATTCGAGTAATAAAGAGTAATGAGCAAGAGATGAATGAACGTAAATGAATTATCGTAATAATGTACTAAACAGGATCCTTGTCATTCGACCTCAGTAATCGTGGCTGAGTGCCACGAAGAGGGTAAAGTCTGACCGGATCTAGAAAGAGAATTGAACGATAATGTAATACGTTGAATGAACGGAAGTTAATGAACGTACTGACGAAGATAATAATAATATTATCTGTATGTACGTATGATGCATGATCGCGAACGATTGTAAAGTATAGTATGTTTTGAAATAAAGTAAAGAATGGTTTTAACAAAGAAAAGTATGTTTTATTTTAAAACTAGAACTCACTCAGCGTCGTTGACTTTTGTATGCATGATAGTTGGCAGGTATATGTTGATGCTGAGGAGTTGCAGGCATGGATGCATAAGCTACTGGGAGCATTTTGAGGCTGGCATCCGTATTTTGACATGTCTTTGTATTTTGAGATGAAAAAAAAATGTTATAAATTAACGAAATGACATGTTTTTAGTTATTAATAAGAATTTTAAATTCCGCTGCAAAATAAATATACGTTTTATAATGTTTTAAGTGTAATGAATGACCAACTGTGAGATACCCGGGAACGGGGCCTTACATAATTCAACATATAACCAAAGTTGTCTTAGCTTTATTTTGTGAAAATGATATTAGGTAAGAGACCGGTTTCAAACCTATAGGGTGAGTCGTGTTGGAGTCAGGTCCCACTTAAACAACATGTTTGGTAACAAGTCAGGTTTGAAATTATTGAGTTTTGATTTTCAAACCAATCCATATCTAACCTGGCTTTAAAGACGTATTTTTATTTTCGATACATTATAGTATACCATACTATTGTAATCAAAACAAAAAAAATAATAAATAATAATAACAGAACTTGAAATTAAAGAAAATGACGAATAAGAAAATAATTTAGGTTTTCATAAAAAGAAGTAATACAAAATGATTCCAAAACTGTTAGGGTTACACAAATAAATATCCTATAACCTTCTTCGACAAAATTTAGTTTCATATAAGCCCCTAATAAACTCACTATTGACATCTCAACCCCTTATACATTTTCTCTTCTCAAATCACTGTAAAACCTTCTTATAAACTTTACAGCAGCCTCATCCACCTGGTCATCTTCCAACTCATGAGCCACCGGTGACTTCATGAATCCCAACGGTTCCGGTGACACCACAGGGCTTGTGATCATCATCATGTTAAGAACCTTAATGACACCAGGGTGAATTACTATGTCATCACAATCATCCACCGCTAGCGGCGGATTACGGTTAGGAATACGGTGGTTGTTGTAATGGTCAAAGGCTTTTCCGGCGGCGATCTTGCAACGCTTCATGATCATCATGTTGAAATCAATGGCAAACAACTTTCTTTTGAAGATAATGCGCATAAAGCTCCATACTTTGTTGGTGATTAGTCATAACTTTTGATCCATTGATTATGTCTGTATTGAGTTTTAATTGATTATTTGCAGATATAGAGATTGATGATGAATTTGATGTTTGCAGCGAAGGAGTAGCTAGGAAGATGACATGGGTATTTAAAGGAAATAAAAAGCTAAAAAGAAACACACTTCACACAACGCGATATTGTTGACTCTAAATATAAAAGTTGGTTAATAATTGAAACTTTATTGAGCGTTTTCGCACGTTGAAATAAAATTTGTGAATGACCAATGATGTTATACTTTAGAATAAAAAAAAAAGTCAGTTTAAAGTTGTTTTTTGAAGAACTATTTTAATAACACTACACTACGTACAAAGGTAAGTATTAGTGCCGGACATATATTCATTCAGAGTTGTAAAATTAGTAATTTTTTACGGCCAATATAAAACCATAATTTTACCCTTGTATATATTAGCTAGTGAGATTGCCAGTTTGGTTACAATCAAAATCCCTAACTTTACATCCACAAGCAAACCTCAACAACACACTCCTCATGTCTAATTTTGTGAAGTGATTCGATCCTTTGAAACGATATATTGTGAATTCTAATAAGAATGGATCATCACAACGAGAATCCTATCTTGTCAAAAATCTTTCACTGTATATAAAAGCAAGTGCGTATGACCGATGGACAATCATGTCAAGAAATTATTGGTGAAGAGGGTTACCGCCAAGAATCTATCGGCAATCTACAACCTCCACTATGGTCGTAGATAACTTGATTGTTGACGGATTACTGATAGAAAACTTTAGTGACAAGTTACCGATGGATTAATGACAGGTTGCTAACAGATATCTCGTGATCAGTTGTGTTGCACTCAACTTTATAGCTTATTCTATATATATTTCATGATAAACTTGTGTCACACTGAGGGTTTAGCATATATATATATGTAACTAGTCAATTCAATCCTTTTAGATATCTTCTGACCCTGCTAAGAACACTTACAATAAGTTTCTAAAAACAACACATATGTAGCAACGGAGGACACCCTCTCTCGTACCCATCTCATAAAGATTTTTTGTTTCTAGAACTTTCTCTTATCTCTCCTTCCTCCCCTAAACATAACCCGCATGAGGCGTTCCTCACCAAGAACTCCCCCCCCCCCCCCCCCCCCCCCCCTTAATTTCTATCACCTTCACAATCTTGCAATTCCTCTTCATCTCACCCTCTCTTTTATCATCAAAATGACCAACAGGATGATCTCAGTTGTTTAATAAAATTGGTGGCGGCGGAGAAAAGAAAGAACAGGAGGCTAATAGGAGTTGTACACTGCGCAGAGAAGAATGCATTGTTAACTACAGTCCCATCCCCTCACAAACCGACGTTCATGTTTAATATATATATATATTCATTTCGTTTTTAAAGTTATACTAAGATGCACTTCTTAAGAGTCTTTAACCACTGAACAATAATTAGAGTTAACTAGATATAAAATAAAGTCAGTAATAAGAAAAGAATTTCTCTTTTTATTAAAAAAGAAATAATACAAAATGATACCAAAACTGTTAGGGTTAATTAAGTATACTTTCATATAAGTTATATAAACCCCTAATATATTCACTATTGACATCTCAACCCCTTATATGTTTTCCCTTCTCAAATCACTGTAAAACCTTCGTATAAACTTCTCAGCAGCCTCATCCACCTGACCATCTTCCAACCCATGAGCCACCGGTGACTTCATGAACCCCGACGGTGCAGGCAACACCGCGGGGCTCATGATCATCATCGTATTAAGAACTTTAATGACACCAGGGTCTATTCCTATGTCATCACAATTGTCCACCGCTAGTGGCGGATTACGGTCAGGAACATGGTGGCTGTTGTAGCGGTGGAAGGGTTTTCCGGTAATCTTTCGGCGCTTCATGATCATCATGTTAAAATCAACGGCCAACAGCTTTCTTTTGAAGATCATGCGCATAAAGCTCCACACTTTGTTGGTGATTACTGGTAACTTTTGATCCATTTATGTTGTCTCTATTGGGTTTTGATTGATTATTTGCAGAAATAGGGATTAATGATGAAGTTGATGTTCGAGTGAAGAAGTGGAGAAGATGAATGGGGTATTTAAAGGAAATAAAAAGCTAAAAAGAAAGCCACTACACAACGCGATATTGTTGACTCTTAAGTATAAAAGTTGGTTAATTATTGAAAATTTGATTGAGCGGTTTTGCACGTTGAAAATAAGTTCATTAATGGCCGATGATTTGCACTTTATTAAAAATATATAATCAGTTAAAGTTTTTGATTTTTGAAGATTTTTTTATGAACTGATACATGGTTAATTGTTTATTCACATATGTGCATGTAAATAAAAAACGAAATTGCATGGGATTTTTAATAACTAAAGCTAGAAATAGTTACAACATGCCTAAAAAACTCATGAAAGACACCAAATTTTGTATGGTATTCTTAGGCTAGAAAAGCATCCACCCAAATGTACGTAGGATTTTAACTACAAATGCCGTAGTAATGTCTGAAATTTACTTCTAAAAACATAAAAAAAATTAGCTATTAATTTATGCGATTTAAAACCCTAATCCTACCCTTGTATTAGTGAGATTGCCAATTTTGTTTTGGTGAAAATTCCCTAAACCAACTTTGCCAAAATAAAGAGAAGGCCTATCATGATCACTACATCCACAAGCAAACATAAAAAAACACACTCCTAACATCTAATTTTGTGAGGTGAATAAATCCTCTTAAACGATTGCCAAATCTAATAAGAATGGATCTTCACAATGAGAATCCCATAACTTTTGATTAATCAATATTTCACTATAAAAGCAAGTGAGTATCATGGATGGACAATAACATTAGGTAATCCGTTGGTGAATTTTAGGGGGTCGTCTACAACAATCCTTCGGCAATCATATCTATAGCCGGAAATATGGTCATAGATAATTTGATTGTTGGTGGAGTACCGGCAGACACTTTAGTGATGGGTTACCGACGAGCTAGTCTTCCAAGTTACGTACCAACCAGTGTTTTCGTGACCGGATCGGATTGGCCGGTCCGACGGGGATCTGGCCGGTCCGGGTCGCTATGAATCAGTTTTGAACGGTCGAACCGGCCGGTTCTTCCCGAACTGCTAGTCGGACCGGGAAACCGGACCGGTTTTTGAATTTTTTTTGTTTTTAATAGGTAAAAACGGGGTGTTAAACCATTAATTAGTGCGTTAGATATACAAATATAGTTAAGTTTTATATATAACTATAAAATATATATATATATATATATAAATCATATATAAATTACTTATATTTAACTACATATATAAATATAATTAAAATATAGTTAAATTCGGTCCAACCGGTCCGACCACCAAACCAGTAAGACGTCCGGTTTAACGTCCGATCCGGTTTTGAAAATATTGGTACCAACATATTAATTATGGTATATTGACGGATTGCTGACTAGTCTTTACAGATGGTACCTTTGAATATTTACAATCCCTCATCTTTTTCGGTAATTTTTTTATAGAAAACCAGAATTATTTTATTTTCCAAAATTGAAAACAAACAATAAATTAATCTGATATAGAACGTAAATTTAAAATTATTAAACTTAAAATTCAATTATGAAACTACAATCACTAAAAAAATTTCTGCTGCCAACTTGTGTTGCGCTTGATTTTAGCATATTTCTCGTGATCAACTTGTGTTGCGCTTGATTTTAGCATATTTCTCGTGATCAACTTGTGTTGCACTCGGTTTTATACCATATAATATATATACATATATATGTGTATATCTAATTAGGATTGATATAATAGGTTAGACACGATACAATAAGATACGAACATGATAAATATTGACATGAACACAACACGATAATTAATCGTGTTGTTTTTTCCAAAGACAAACTTGTAAAGAAACATATTACACGATAAGAAATGTTAACAGGCATGATAAAAATCACATATATAGTAAAATAAAAGTTGTCAAAAGCCTATAAAAACTTAAATATACATAATCCTTAACATGATTATCATTAACATATTTGAAATCAAAGTCAATAAATATTTTAATTAACAAATAACATAGTTAAACATGTTTGCTAACAAGCGGAGTTCGGAGAAGTGTTGGAAGAAGGACGGAACCTTGGTTAATGATACTATGATAATCGTATTTGACTAAAACAACTCAGCAAATGATAGAGTTTATAAAATGAAGGTTAACAACAATAACATGTATCATGAATATGTATATTTCAATATATTAAATAAGTTATAAAATACAAATAGGTGTCTTAATAGATTAACGAGTGTTTGACATGTTAAGACACGATTATTATCATGTTTCAAAAGTGTCAACCTGTTAACAACATGAAATCTGTTAAGCTCAGACACAAAACCTCTTAATCTTGTTTCGTGTTGTATTAATATATTTGTATTATAAAATTGTAAGCTTTATGACAAACTTGTTGGGCTTAGGGTTTTAGTATATGTAAACCTGTTAATTAAAAGAAAATTACCAAATTAAACATTTGACCAAACAAAATTACCAAAATAATCATTGACCAAATAAAATACAAAAAATGATCATTCAGTTTGACCCCTCGCCAAGAGCGAAGAAACCCCATATTCCTCGTCCACGTGTCCTCGCCCACGTGTAACTATCTCGCCCACGTGGAAAATGAGTAAAAAATATCTGGTCAGCCATGTCAGCGAGGGGTATAACAAACGAGGCGAGGGATTTGACCCACCCCTCGCCGAGTCAGCGTGGGGCACAACACACGAGGCGAGGGGTGCATTTATCGAGGCGAGGGATGTGACATACCCCTCGCCGAGTCAGCGAAGGTCCTTCAACCAAGGCGAGGGATTTGACCCTTCCCTCGCCCACGTCAGCGAGGATGTGCCACATCAGCGAGGTGTCCTTTTTTTCATAAAATTCATTATTTTTTCGTTTTCATAATCATATTTTTACTTAACATCATTATAACTCTCGTCATCCACAGGAATATTGTTTAAATTAGAAATAAACTTTTTAGTGACGAATAATGTAAAAATTTCGTTTCGACCATTAAAAACAACATTAATAAAATATAGTAAATCTTTATCATCAGAAATATCGATAAAATAAGTATACGTAGACATTTTATACGACAATCGTATATAACTTTGAATTCTCAGTTTTGAAGAAATCATATACTTTAATTCATCAAACGTTATGTTAGTAGATAAACTAAGAACATGTCTAACACATTTACCTTTTAATGGCAGATATTCTTCGACACCGTTTACAAAATGTCATTTATCACCACTGCATAGTATGATATTAACTGACATTTTTAAAAATTTTAAAGAATTTTAAGAAGAAGGTTTTGAGAGAATGTAAGATTTGTTAAGGGTTAATGTGTATTATATAGGGGAAAAAAAATTAAATTAAATTTTAAGTATTAAAAAACAATAAATATAAAAATTTCAAAATATCTCGATTTTAAAAAAAATGGGCGAGGAGGGACATTTTGGTAATTTCGAGCGAGGAAAACTCATAATCCCTCGCCACGTGGGCGAGGGAATTATCAACACATATCATCAATTGGCGAGGGATGCCACGTGGGCGAGGGATTATGGTTTTCCCTCGCCAAGCCAGCGAGGGATTCCACTATTCACTCAACACGTCAACGAGGGATGTCACGTGGCGCATACCAATTGGTTTATTTTTAAAAAAAAAATTAATTTGATTAGTTATTTTAATAATTTATCTTGATCAAATGTTTAATTTGGTAATTTTCCCTTAAATCTCACCCCTAGTAAGACAATAAGTCTCTAAAAACAACGTTAGCTTATGCTACAACAATGACATCATATAATTTTTCTCTTTTCAAAACTATTTTTCTCACCCTCTCTCATATTAAAAACAACCAGTGGGATCTCAGTTGTTAAATAGAATTCCTTTTTCATATTTAAAATTATAATGAAATGCACTTCTTAACAAATCTTATCCACTGTACAATAAATAGAGTACGTTAACTTGAAATAAATAAATCAATTAAGAATAAGAAACTAATTTCACTTTATATGGAAAGAAATAATGCAAAATGATACGAAAACTGTTAGGGTTAACAAGTATACATCATATAACCTCCTAATTATTTCACTATTGACATCTCAACCCTTATATATTCTCCCTTCTCAAATCACTGTAAAACCTTCTTATAAACTTCTCAGCAGCCTCATCCACCTGACCATCTTCCAACCCACGAACCACTGGTGACTTCATGAATCCTGACGGTGCCGGTGATACCGCGGGGCTCGTGATCATCATCATATTAAGAACCTTAATGACACCCGGGTCAATTGTTATGTCATCACAATCGTGCACCACCAGTGGCGGATTATGGTAGGAGCACGGTGGCTCTTGTGGTGGCGGAAGGCTTTTCTGGTGACGATCTTGCGACGGTTCATCATCATCATGTTGAAATCAATGGCCAACAGCTTTCTTTTGAAGATCATGCGCATGAAGCTCCATACTTTGTTGGTGATTAGTGGTAACTTTTGATCCATTAATTAGATATCTCTGTAGGTTGTTGAATAATAATTTGCAGATGTAGAGACTGATGATGAAGTTGATGTTTGCAGTGGAGGAGTGGGGAAGATGAAGGGGGTATTTAAAGGAAATAAAAAGCTAAAAGGAAACACACTTCACAACGCGATATTGTTGACTCTAAATATAAAAGTTGGTTATTGAAATTTCACGTTGAACACAAGTTTATAAAGTGGCCAATGATTTTGTACTTTACTTAAAACAATTCGATCAGTTGGTGTTTTAATAATTGAAGAAACTTTTATGAATTAAAACATGTTTAGTTTGTTGGATAGCCCCTTGAGAAACAAGCAAAACACACTGAAATGCTTAATGTATTCAACTCAACATTACGATTACAAGAGCATTAAATAAGCATACGTAGACTTGGAATACAAAAACTAAGATATAACTATTTATAATAAATTATCAATAAAAACACATGCTAAGTGACCCACGTATATTCAGAAACAAACTCGGTCAAACCGAACAAAGCTTCATTATTCGATAATTAAACAAACAAACTAATAAACCAACTTGTGACCAGTAAGCTATTAAACAATGACCCGTGAATCAAACCCGATTAACCCAACATAATTGTTCCTTCACATTAAAAAACTATAATATGTATTACAACTTCACAAAAACAGTATGTACGAGTAAAACTTGGTTTATCTTCGCTTACATGTATCACTAGTCGTCATAAAAATGATCAGACATACCCTTGGTGATTACCATTGGAAATTGACCGCCAATATATTCATATGTTTTGTATTGTTTATATTCTCTCATATTTACCAAGAACAATATATCGCTATAGGTCTAGTCGTCGTAAGTTTTTTTTTCTCTTGTAGTGTGTTTAGTAAGATGTCCCTAGCTCCTTATTAGTTTAAGGGTTAAAATTTCAAGTCTCATAATGAACATTGATATGATGTAAAAGAATCTTTAAAAAAAATTAATAGTATAAGCTAGTATTTGCAATATTAAAAACTAGTCGAGTGAAAAGAGCATTGCTATTTTGTTAATCCATGCTTTGGTCACTTAAATAAGTTCATTAATTTTGTTTAAAATAAAGAAGATGCATTTTTTTTCCATATGAGTTATTAAACGACGGAGTTTTTTGTGATATTATTTTGAATTGTCTTTTATAATACATTTACCGATTTACGTCCTTGTCATGGACGGGGAAAAGGCGAATCTCGTGTTTAGGTACAATGGTGTGACATTCAATAGTTTGGTGGGATATTTTGTGAAGACACAAAAAAACATCTTATACTGGAAAACAAAAAGAAAAAGAAAATGCATATACTAGAAATCTAAAAGGCCGGTGAATATCCTTAACAAAGACAAACACTAGTACAAAAAGAAGCAAATAGGACGGGTGGGGTGTTTGAAAAAACCGCCCCTTAAAGCTTTTTAAAAATTTAAATGAAAACAAATAGAACGAAACCGTCTCTTAAGTTAGATTTAGGGGCGGGTATCAAGACCGCCCTTTAAGCCATCTTAAGGGGTGGTTCTAAACCGCCCCTTATGTCCTATTGGAAAAATATTAAACACCTTTAAGGGCGGGTATTTCAACCCCCTTTTATGCTTCCTTTAGGGGTGGTTTTAAACCGCCCCTTAATATTTAATATATGCTTTTAGGGGTGGGTATTATAACCGCCCTTATGTGATACTAAATATTTAATATATACTCCATTATGCCACTTTATAATACTATAAAACCGTATCTTATACACGATAAAACCGCCCCTTATGTGCATGGTCCGCCCCTTTTGATAAAACCGCCCCTTATGAGTCTATGTTCGCCCCTTTTGATCAAACCACCCCTTATAAGCCCATGCCCGTCCATTTTGATCATCCCGCTCTTTAGGTCACTTATAACATGAAATTGTTTATTTTCTCCTAAAACTCCAAAAATGTCTTCTCTTCACCCTCACCTCCTGTCGGCTTCCCCACCACCACCACCTCCTCCTCCTCCTACGAAGCCCCAACCACAGCCCCTTCTCCTCGTCGCGTCCTCCTCCTCCCTCCTCCTTCGGCGCAGCCTCCACCACTGCCCCTCCATCACCTCCTCCTCCTCTTTCCTCCTTTGGCGCAACCCCCACCACCACCCCTTCTCCCCCGTCGCCTCACCCTCCTCCCTCCTCCTTTAGTGCCGCCCCTACCCCCACCCCTTATCAAGCATATGATTGACTTGTCAATTATGTTTCGTATGATTTTCCCATCCGTGTAAGTTTTTGTATATCTTATTAAACATAATAGTAGATTATATACTAACAATTTTGTTATCTACTTGTTTCTAGTTATGGAATACACAAGAGATTATTATCACGGAAGAACTTGATGATTTCGTTTTACAATTGACTTAGAAGTGATCGACAAACGTTTTAGTAAAAAGGGTGATTTATTTATGTTGACTTTATGATATTATCTTGGGAATTTTTGGTGTATATACATGCTTTTTGTCTAGACCTCGTATATTGAATGATTTTGAACGTTTGATCACAATGTATGATACTTTAATATATGAAACATTTGATATATAATTTTATAACTTTTGGTTAATTGAGCGGTTTATACAAAAAGATTTTCTGGATATTAAACAATAAAATTTTTTCTCGTTATTTGAACATAAGGAGGGGTTCAAAAACCGCCCTTTATTGATGTACATAAGAAGTGGTTCAAAAATGACCCCTTATGAAAACTGCCCCTTATAAAAAAATGTCATAAGGTACTAGTCATATGAGGCGTGTTAAAAACCGCCCCTTATGGCCAAAATACCCTCCCTTTTGTCCCTTTTTGTACTAGTGAAGTAAAGGTTGACAATATATAAGCAATCAAATCAAAGTAAATCTTTGATGGTTACGATCGAAAGAACGGCCATAATTTCAGGATTGTTTTACGACCGAAATCACAATAGACGCAAAATAGTAACAACGAATATTTCTATTGTAAAACTGTCATAAAGTAGTTTTATATACGTCTGGTGACGGGTACCTCAACGCCATAATTACAACACAATATTAAAGTGCATTCTAAAGAAACATGTATTTGTCTTATATTGTTAAGTATATACAAGTACTTAAAATAAATAGTCAATGACAGACTAGAATATGACACCAACAACGTAATGACATAAAGATAAGAACAAAATGCTAAACAATTTAAACATAAAAAACATAAATAATCCGAGTGAAATGAAAATGTAAGTTTATAATCATATATATGTGATAGATGATGGGTAGGTTGCATGGAAATTTTAAATATGACATCTAGCCACTCAACCATTTTTTGCTTATTACGATTTTATAAAATGTTTACGACTACAAATTAATTCTAGTCGCAGAAAAGAAAAAATCAAATCTAAAAAGTTATACCCGGTAGCAAAATGATATTTTGCTACTAGAATGACCGTAAATACAAAGTTTTGTAGTAGTGGATTCTTTTAATTTAAGTTAGATACATCCTATTAGTTTTTTTGGATTAAATTAACATGATTTTATTCTAAAAAATATTTCAAGCTAAATGCAGTTACGAAATTAGATATCTCTGTTACGGTTTGCAAAGTATTTGACCGCAACAAATACCTAAATAGTGGTGTTCTTATTAGTTATATATTTGTTTTATTCTTTTTTAGAAACGAATTATGTTTATTTTTTAAATTTATGATAAATAAACCAAATTAAATGATAAACGATTAATTAAAATAAATAGGTTGGTTTATTAAAATCAAATGTAAGAATGGTGATTATTTAAAATTTAAAAGCATTTTCAGTCTTTACCACTGAAGAGGAAATTATTGTAACAGTTTACTAAACATGTTTTAAAATAGTTTGAACCCTTACCACTATCACATGTTTTTAGTATCTAACTAACGGTCTAACAAATTAATAAATAATAATTTAGAAAAGCTAGAGCATAACTAGCTGGTTTAAAATTTTATAAAAGTAAATATATAAAAGATTGATAAAATCCATCCCTAATAAAACATAAAAAACAACAAAAGTTGTTACGAACATGTGAAGCTACATGCGGTTATGCAAATTTTCTTTTATAATAAGAAGCTAATTTTTGAGGATAGAGCCATTCTTGCAGTAAACATGCTAAAAAATAACTAGACATAAAAGTAACATCATTTTAATTCGTTTAGAGTTACAAGGTTTATAAGTTTTAAGCACATAATTGGCGTTCAACATGTCTCATTTTTATATGTATAAATCAAATGCATACTTATCACCTATTAAATAATTTGATAATGAAGAAACTATTAAATAGTTTAATTGCATTAAGACATATTAATATATCTAGAGGTTCTAACACAAAGCCACACTTTAGATACTTACTTAGCACAAGAAGTTGGTGAACACGCATTTTGGTGGAAAAAAGTTTCATGCGTTGATGCACCCACGAACCTACCCAACTGCTTCTTCATTTTTCTTTTCGGACACATCATATTAATTTAACTTTTTAACACTAATTATTTACGTAATTTGTATATATGGCTGGCATATATTTTCATATCATGCATGCCACATAAGTTTTACCCTTCTAATTGATTGCACGGTTTTTTAATATAATAAGGGTTAAACTGCAAAGAATTAATTCGGTCTACTTTATTACATCTTATTAGTAAACATGAATGTCACTTATATATAATTATAAATTGGAAAAATCACCAAAAGTGATAAGTTGATATTCACTGTAGGGGAAATATAAACGTAAAGTTCTTCGGGAAAGGAAAAAGGATGATATATGTACATAAATATAATTAGTTAATACATAACGCAAACCTTAATTGTTTTACAAGTACTCCATAACCTGCTTTTACTAATGAGTGGGACGTAACCCACTAATTTATTTAAAAACTAATTAATTTTAATATTTTAAGTGATCATTAATGTTTTAAATATGATAAGAAAACAATTATCTATCTATAAACTATAATAAAAGAAGGTTTTCTTAAGACGTGCGTCATTATTTTAGCATATTAAATGACACGTGTCATAATTCTAGCATATCAAAAAATCATTTTCTCGTCCCTCTCTTATATTAAATACAAAAAACAATTAATTTTACTTTCTTTTTTAACTAAAATATATTAAACAAATATCTCTATATTTCTGTTTTTTGTCTCTTTCATATTAAATGATAACTATTGTAAATAAGTAAACTAAACTATTAAACATTTAAAATATAAATATAGTTATTTTAATAATTTATTAATACATATTGAATATAGAGTAATAATTTCTAATTCATTATATGTTATAACTTCTAAATATTCATTATATTTTTATTTCACCAATGGATAATAACATTTTAAAAATAAAATATTCATAAAACTAATGATTTTGATATATTTTATTTATTCTATCCATATAATACATAAGCTCTAACCTAATATCAAAATAAACATGTATTTGAATAATACAATTTCAACATTACTATAAGCACTAAAATATATATTATGTCTTTTGACTAACTTTATGTACTTTCATAAAATTTATTCTTTTTATATATAACACCAAGCTGTTTGCAACTCAAACTTTTAAATAACATGCAAAGCAATTTCAATCTTTAATATGCATTTCTTAATCATTTACTAAAATTGGTTTGTTTGTTTGATTATGCTAATACCAATTGGTTTCTTTTGAAGGGACTTTACCGTATGAAAGAACTGGTTTATAGAACATGACAAAATTAATGTTGGTCCAAAGCAAAAGAATGTGTCGAACAAGTACTACTTTGCTCTCTCTTTACAAAAGTTTGCTAGCTTCATTTGATATTTTTCCATTGGATTCATGAATCCTCACATTGATTAATAATTTTGAAATCCACGACGCATTACCTAATGAAAGAGTTCGGCAAGAAGGACCTTGAAAAAGGGTCAAACCCAAGGGTTGTGTCATGATTCGACCTAATGGATCTTATATAACTTGTGATGCCTGGATATATCTTTGAACATATTGGATATTTTATTATTACTCAAGCAAAGTAATTTAAAAAGAATAATAAGATCATGAAAATCTGTTCTGAAAAACAATATTCCAGAATCAAACTAAAGACAATTTTATGTAGGTGATGAGTCACAATGTTTCGGTTAATGGTTGGTGGTAGACAGATATAATTGTCAATGGCTAAACAGCCAGAATGTTGTCACTAACAGGAGCGGAGCATAGTTAGGATTGACCAGGGGGCGTCGCCCCCTTCTTTTTTTCGCTGGTAGTGTAAATTTTTAGCCCGGCAGTATAAATTTTTGGTTCGGTAGTATAAATTTTTTGCTCGATAGTGTAATTTTTTATATAAAACTCGAGTCCCCCCTAAAAAAAATTAATCTCGCCCCCGCCCCCTACAGGAGTATTCAAGTTTCGCTACTGGTCACTCATAGATCAATTTACCATCGATTATTCTACAAATTAATGATAACTTTACCATACAATTTCCCAAACAGTCACGCAAATCGTAAGTAAATTCCAATCTTTCCAACTATGTAGTATCATAAAATATTTCGATTATGGGTATCACTAGATGGCAAACTGATAATTAATCATGCAATTCTCACCACATGTTAAATGTCATGGACCCTGCCTATGGTGTTACCTCCAAACCCCTACCAAAAGGCATTGCCCCCTTAATCCCCCTGATTCATGGTGTATTAAATAAGAATAGTCATTATTGAGCATTCCCTCAGTCTACAACTTTTTGACTCGTATCAATATTTATTTTTATTTCTCTTTGGTCTTAACTAAATTCATTTATACTAAAATAATCTTCACGGTACCAAAACCATCAAACACCTAAAAAATTAGATTAATCATACGATTTGAATAAATTTGTGCTAGAGGTGGCAAATCGTGGCATAACACGGTAATAATTAGTAGTTGGGTCGTTATTTTTGCTGTAAAATTTGTTAAATGGCTTTTAACACAATAGTAAAGTAAGGATTTTTTAACTTTAGATATAAACAAATATAATCAATTGTTATTAATATATGTTATTCATTACGTTTGTGTTATTTAGTGTGAGAGCTTCACAACGAACAAAAAAAATGTCTAAAACGTAGCTAAGGTAATTAAGAAATGTACCAAACATTCAAACAACATCAATTTTTAGAATAGTAATGGTGTCATTTGGGTTTTTTCATTGGGTTTCGGGTTTCTCAAGTTGGGTTCCTCGGTCTTGTAGATGTATAAATCAACCAAGAGGACCGAACCAAATAAATAATGCTTAATTGGTATTCAAGTTTTGGTTTTCGGGTTAATTTGGGTCAGTTTAATTGACGATCGGGTTGGTCAACTTGAAAATTAAAAAAATTAAAAACAACATACTTGAAATTGTTGTAGTTTTGGTAATTAGTTTGCATCACTTCATAAGCAGGTTTGATGGCCATAGTTTAAAAAACCTATAATCAACCGTTAAATCCAAATGTTACTTAAATATATGCTTAATACAAACAAATATATAATGCTTGAAAAAATTTAAAGCAATCACACGTGACTAGGGCCAAGAAAACAAGCTATCATTATAGTGTTTTGCTCGGAGAAGGAGTAATAAACATATACGTAAAATACATTAGAATGTTCGACTATGAAATCATCATACCTTTTTTGTAATTGGTTTGAATGGTTTAGTATGAAAGATTGATTTGAGAAACCATCATACCTTGTTTGTAATTGGTTTGAATGGTTTGATATGAAAGATTGATTGATGTAATAATATAGTTTAAGATTTTCTTCATCGATTGAAAATGAACTGATGGAAGGATGATTGAGTTTGTAAAAAATTGCAAAACAGGTGTCTTCGATTTAAATCTTGGAATATAGATTATGAAATATCAAGTATGATGATATGGTATTCAGGTTCTTTAGGCCAACCCGAATTGACAAAACACAACTCAAAAACTGCTTATATAAGAAATTCGGGTCAGATGTGATTTGTAATCAAGTTTGATTTGTTTTGGTTATGCCTTAATCTTGTTCGGGGTAAAAATGACACCTCTACTCTCTAGTTTTTTTTCTTTCTTTATTAATTCCTAAAGAATTTCTTGCAATTTTTAATTATTTTCTTCCCTTTTTTGAGGTACCATTCAGGATCTTATGTAAACTCTAAGATTACTAATCGCTTCATATGTTGTATATTAAGGAACAAGTAAGTTCTCTTTAGGTAAGTACAATGAATTCTTACTTTTAAAATAAATGTGTTTTGTCTTCAGAATCTATAGCAATGTAGTAATTGCAATCACACATTTGTCCTAAATGATGATTACCCAAAGCGATTGAATGTATAAAACACCTCACGGGGGTCTAATATTTTATTTTGTGATTATTTTGACTATAACACCCCTTAAGGAAGGAATGTTTAATTAAAAATCAGAAATATTAACGATTAATCAGTTGTAATCAAATGTATTCAAATCTCACTTTCAATGAAATTTTTGGATTTAAATATCAAAATTTAAACTTTTAAATTCAAATGATAATGTTTATCAAACCATATAGATGAAAAAACACTTGATTTCAGAATAATATATAAGATCTGACGTTTGAATAATTTTTTTAATTATAATAACCCATAAATTTCATGAAACTTAAGACCCTATTACTAGAAGAGATCTAACAAATCATAGATTGCTAAGGGCGGGAGGAGCGCACACACCGAGAGATGTTGTTGGCCTCGGTGTGGGGATGCAACACCGTAGCCACCCCTTCTTCACGTCGCACATAGCAGAAGTCACAACATGTTCTCACCACAGAATCCACCCCCTTGTTACCGTTAAATTATCTGTTAACCCACTTCGCCCCCAACGACTCTTTTCAATAATTAAAAAATCTTTATAAATATCAAAATAACAATTTAATTTTTACACCCCTCTCATTCCAAATATCTCATATATTTTTTTCTTTACTTTCATACTATACGAAAATATCGAGCTAATTTCATATTTTTTTCTTCATACTCAGGTAGTACAGGTTGGTAATTTTAGTCAACTACCCGAACACGCAGACAAGGGTGAAAACTCAAGAAAACGGATCATGAAACGTGATCGTATTGCAACTAATAACATTCCTATGAACGATTATTTTGGGAGGACTACAAATCCAAAGGTGAGGGTTTGGAAATAGGTTCGGTTGCCTCAAGAATTATTTCGATAGATTGTTGAAGATATACGTAATAACTTTCAATATTTTCAAGAAGGGTTCGATAGAAGATGGAAGAAAGTTTCATGGCAATACAAGATACAATCCGTCAACTCGCTATAGGTATTCGCTTGATACATATGACGGATATTTAGCTATGTATAATAGGAAATCATGTGAGTGTCTTGAATATTGCAACGGTGTTGTTGTTTTACATGGTGATGAATTTATGAATTCCCACTAGTCATGACATTGCACTATTGTATGATACTCATCAATATTGACATGGCATTACAGCAATGCTCGGTAGCATTGATTTCACTCATTATTCTTCGAGAAATGTTTGCAAGGGCAATATCATCAAGGTGATCATGATGGTCCATTGATCATTCTTGAAGTCGTGGTGTTACAAGAATTTATGGTTTTGGCATGTGTATTTTGGCGTTGGTTTAACGACAATATCAATAATTCTCCATCAATCTCCACTCTTACACCCGAATTAAATGGAATCGCCCCCAGTTGTCCATTTCATGTTAACGGACATCAATATGAACGCGGTTACTACCTAGCTTGTAAGGCCCTGTTCTCGGGACGCTTATAGTATCGCACATAAAACATATAATTACATTCGTCTTACAAAAGGTTGCAGCGGAAACATTCAAAAATGACATCACATTTCATTATAAAAACTTTTGCCAAATAATACATCGTCAATCAGTTACAAAATACATTGTTGCATTATATCACAAAAGCATTAAATAAATGGATGCCATCCCAAAAGAGCTGAGTAGCCACCTCGTGCCATCCTCAGCAATCATTACCTGCCAACTAGAAACACATCAAAGTCAGTGTTGTTGAGTGAGTTCTAGTTTTATAAAATAAAACATACTTTACTTTCATTAAAACCATTCATTACTTATGCATGATCACACATCATATGTACACATAGAGAATATCATTATTATCTTCTTCAACGTTCATTCATCATTTCATCTTTTCTTGCGCATCAGATATCTTCCGTACCAATACCGTATGCTACACCCTGAACTGTTTGGCTACTAGGCCGAAGTCTATAAATAGACAGCTAAACATGGTGCCGTAGTACCAGGGGTAAGCGGTAGAGGTTCTATATAAAAGGTCGATCACAGAGAAGGACCCCGATTTTCATCCTCTCAGGGTAGCGAACCCGCACACCGTTGGGCTAACACCTTTAATGGCGTCTCCCGATATCCAATACTTGCAAGACTTTCATTACTTTCATCGTTCTTTACTGCATGCATTCATCATGTTCCACTTTTCATTATGTTCCACTTTACGTTACGTAATACTTCATTTCATTCATTAGCACAACACGTAAAGCCACAGGAAAGATAAACATACGCCATAATAGGGAACATCAACATGCACAGTCATCACATCATACAAGTCAACATCATACAAGGCAACATCATACAAGGCAACATCATACATACATAACATGCATAATGCATAAACATGCAACATCATCATCATCATGCCCAACATACTCTCTAAGGCCTCAACAATCATCTTACATGCTCTTATGGGAACCTTTACATCAAAACTTACATCTGCACGTTCCCCCGAAAGTCAGAAGTTAAACTACACTTCTTCTCGGGTGCAACAGCCCTATTCGGGCGGTCGCATGGCCTCCATGCGACTGAACATCATGCGAATGAACCAATGCGGATGAACACACATGCGAATAAACACCCAATCGTGCGAATGGACTAATGCGATGAGCACTTATGCGACTGGACCTTCAGTCGCATAACCTCCATGCGACTGGCCTTTCAATCGTGCGAATGGACCCTCAATCGTGCGAATGGACCTAAATCGTGCGAATGGAACCCAATCGCACCCCATTCGGCCGTATGGCCTCCATTCGGTCTCCAGTCGGTCGCCTACCCCTAGCTGATGCAGAATGCCTCCACTCATCTAAACTCATTCTAAGCCCAAATCAACCATCCTAAACCTTAGGGATGAATACCACCACATCATTCAAGCACACACAAGCTCACAAACAAGGCTCAAACGGATAAGACATATACATACACATACACAAATGGGTCAAACATGCACACACTCAAAAACCTGATTTTCAAATGTTTTCCAGCCCCAAATCATTCAAAAATTTTTAAAGGAGGGGTCCTAAAACTCATACAAATGATCACGACGAGAAGAGCTTCGATTTGACTCGCTTCTCAACGATTTTGTCCACTCGAACCAACCCAAACCAACACTTCTTCCTCTTTTTCCCTTCTCTCTTCTTTGGCTGATTTTGGGGGGTGTGGGGAGAGGGTAAGGGTTTCCCTCTCCCTTAAATACTCCCACTTCCCCAACTTTCTCTCGTTGGCGAGTTTGGTCCCTCGACTTTGGACTTTATTTCTTTTTTTTCCTTCGTCGGCTTCAAAATAAATAAATAACCGGGTGTTACATAGCCGATGACATATATCCTTATTGGTCAACTTTTATAAAATCATATTCTTATCATGTTGAGTATAAAGAAAAAAAAGTTAAGAATGTGCAAGAGACCACAAGAAAACACGTGGAACAAGTTTTCAGTGTTTTAAAAGCAAAATGATAAATACTTGCACGCACGGCTAGGACGATGAAGATAGAAAAATAAGAATTTGAATGTACGTATTCATTATAATCCCCAATATAATGACTATAAAAAATGATAAAAATACTATTTTTCTCGTACACATTTGAGACCCACCAACTGTTCCTATTGAGAAGGAAAATACAAATTTGAAGTTGTGCGATGAATACACATAATTTAAGCTTAGATTTGAATGTGAATATCATGATTTCTAACTACAAAGATTAGTTTATTAGTATAAGTTGTTCTTATTTTCCAAGTTATTTATTTTAAAGTAGTTTTTATATTAAGGTTGCAAACCTTTTAAATTTTATAAAGTACTTGTTTTTATTAAAAAAAGAGTTTGTGGCGTAAAAGGACATAAGTGCCCCCATCAAATTTTATTATGTGCTATAATATCGTATGATTTGATGTGACAAATTCTTATAGGTACTCTTTTAGGTAGGTAATCTTTTACCATCTTAAACCATAATAGTTAGATGCTTGGTCTTTATGTAGTGTTTAAGAGATTATTTAAAAAGCTAATAGATAAATTAAAATTATATTTTCAAAATATATGTAAAATATGACACTTCTTATTTATTTATATAGTATATGTTATTTTTTTAATTATATTTTTAATAACAATATCATAAAATTCAAAAGTTAACTACTTTTCTTGACAGAATCACTAATATCCTAATAATGAGAGTGGGGTAAAGGTTTTTTAAAGTAAGTTACGTAAAGGTAGAGTAAACATTACAATTAATCAATATATTACAACTAATCAATATATTATTAAATTATTATAATTTCCAAATAATCGTAAAACTAGAAATAAAAACCAGAATGTAACAGAACATATTACCTTATAGCTAAGTTTACAGTCAACAATTTATCATCATTCAAATAATCTATAGTCAAAACAGATACAAATATGTTAGGGACACATACTTAAACAATACATAAAATGATAAAAATCTTGAAATGATTTCATAGTTTCATGCAAGCCCCTGAAGAATCATCTAATTACACTTTACACCTTCAACTAATTCTCCCCTCTCAAACCACGATAGAACCTCAATATAACCTCTCAGCAGCCTCATCCACCATGCCACCGTCGTCGCCGTCGCTCACCGGAAACGGAGAGTCCGTCACCCTCAGCCGCTTCACCACCGGACTCTTCCCAAACTGCGGCGAAACTGCCGCGGTTGCCGCCATCTCCGCCGCCTTCATGATCAGCATCTGATCATCAATTTTGTCATTGGCGGACGGTGGTGCATGGTGGTGTTTGTGGGTGGTGGTTGGATCGGAGAATGGGTGTTGAGGGGTGGTGGTGCAGCTGAACTCGTCGTCGCTTGGTGGCGGTGTGGGGACGGGGAGGTGGTGGGGGTGGCGGAGGGAGGTGGCGGCAGCCCAGCTGCGGTGGTGGTGGAAGAGGAGGTTGTGAAGGGTTTTTCCGGCGAGTTTACTGCGTTTCATTAGCATATTGATATCTGTGAAGAATCTTGTTTTGGTGATGGTGTTTTTGAATGATAAGAAGATGAGATGTATCAAGCTCCATGCTTTTTTAGCAAGAACAGGTGGGTTTTGATACATCGTTTTTCTAGGGTTTTGAGGGATTAGAGAGAGAAGGTAAAGATGGTGTTGGATGTTTGGTTGCAGGTGAAAGGAGGGGTGGAGAGGGTATTTAAAGGCAGAATTGAAACTTGTTGGGAAATAGAGGGTTCTTTTATTGCTTTTTTGGTATATCGTAATAAAGGTGTGTATCGTAATATTTTCAGAACCGTATCGGACGTCGAATCGGACGTCATACTGGTTTGATGGTTTGACTGAATTTAAGAACTGGACGACGTTATAATTATAATTATATATACATATATATATATATATATATATATATATATATATATATATATATATTATATTTTATAGTGATACATATAGTAAAATAGAAGTAATGTATATATGATTTATATATGTATTTTACAGTTATATAAAAAATTTAACTATATTTGTATATATCCAACACATTAATTTTTTGTTTAACACCCCATTTTTACTAATTGAAATCAACAAAAAAAATTCAAAATTCGGTTCGAACCGGTCCGACCACCGGTTCAGGACGAACCGGCCGGTTCAACCATCACAAACCAAATAATAGCGAACCGGACCGGCTAGGGGGCGATCCCCGATTGGACCATAAAGCAAAAACAATTTACTATTTTTTTATCAGTGTTGTTTCACAATTGTTGAGTGGTAAGCATGTGTGGAATTGTTACTATTTAAAATACATGATCAAGTCTATGTATTATTTTTGTTTGGTATAAGGATGCTTCTTTGATATTTATTTTTGTTTAACTATTATAAACTTTTAGAAGTATTGGATACGGAACATGTACTGAGTAACAGGTACAAAAGCAAGTATTGGTATCGTAACCAAACATTCGCCATGCATGTAACAAGGCTAAAAAATAATATTTAAAATAATATTGTGGAGGTAACGGGTAACAAAGAGATATCGGGTTCCGAAATACCGATACTGATACCTGTATCCATATACCAAAATCGGTACTGGTATCGATACTCGTTTTTTGTAAAATTTGAGACCGGTACTTTCGGTATCGGTATAGGTTCGGGACTGGTACGGTACCGAGCTCATCCCTAATTTCGGTTTGATGAGTTGTTAGGTTGAGATGTATGTATCAAATCTAAATAAGATATATATTTTTTATTCGTGTTTGAAAGTAAAATTCTAACTTCAATCCATAGAAAATAATGTAACTGGACCTGATCGTTTAGTTAAACTGAAATATATCAAACTAATGAATGTTAATACAAGAAAGAATTCCCACTTTCCAATTGAATATACAAGGAGGCATTAAATGTTATGTTTTTATGTTTAAAATCGAGTTAATTAATCACAATCTACCACCATCTTCTTCTCCCTTAAACTACAATTACCTTTTCCGATCGTCTCCAATCAAATTTAAGAAGCCAAAGAAAAATTATGAAAACAATAAACAACTTATGCAAATCCTTGGCACCCAAAAATCAATTAGCTTCAAAGTCAATTGGAAAGAAAGATGGAGAAATCCATGATTTTATTTCCAAAATCAAAATCGAATGGAAGATGAAGAAATCTATGATTATGGTCCCTAACAACCATGCCATCACCCGCCAAAAATCCACTGGTTTTGAAAAATACATAAAAGATGTGGCTTCTACACATGATTTGGTTGAAATAACCGATCCATATTCTTTCACTGATTCGATTGCCTCTCGCTCTGGTGAAGATTTAATTTTAGCGCTGGGAGGTTGGCTGGGGAAGAAGGCAAGTGGTGATGTTGACAATGACAATGGTAGTTTATGAAAAAATAGGTTTTTTTTTTCTTTTATTAATTAAGGGGGATTTTAATTGTTTAGAAAATTGTAAAAGAAAAAATTAACATGCTTCTAGATTAGCAACAATGTTGTTATAACTTCACATCTTAAGAATATTCACATATTCGTAGTAGTTTTTTTATCGTTTTTCATATAATTACATTAAAAATTATTATATTTTGAGATACAAGACTTACGCAAACAAAATAATGACATGCATTAACTTTGAGATACAAGAGCTAGTGTATATATGTGTTTAGAAAGAGAACTTTTAAGTGTATATACTAGTACGTAAATGTGCCAGTTGATATCGATTGTATTTACAGGCTTAATAGTAGCCTTTGTGATAAACACTCAAATCTTGCAGTCGTAAAACACATTTAATTAAAAGCAAGAGTAAATTATGTTAAGCGAGCGGGTTGAAAGATTTTAAGTTAAGTTACTAAACTCGAACACATCCGATTCACATCTTTATTTGTGTTAAACACATTAGTTGTAACCTAAACACCATAAATCATGCTTGGTATGTTAATTTCCAGATGTACCTGTGTCATGTTTTAGTGTGTACCAATAATAATCGCGCATAATATTACAACGAACATGAGCATGCAAAGAGCATACTTTATAAAATTAGCATGTCTTAAAACGCTATTTCAAGATATGATTTATATGCATCTATACAATGGTGTGTATGAAGTCTAAACATGTATCCATCCACCCATCTATATACAAATGCAAGTACCGCTTTTCCATTGGTGTAACATGCATAATTATACATAATGAGTTGCGAAGCTTAAACACTCCTATAATGAGAGGTTTTTAGTGGGATGAACTTAATTGATATGTATGATATAAAATTTACATTACCGGGTCTAAAATTTACACTACCGGATCTAAAATTTACATTATTGGACCAAAAAGTAACATCACTGACGAAAAAAAATATAAGGCCTATTATCCTTCGCCCTTGTGTATGATTAAACTTGTAAAATATTATAGATTTATGCATAGAATATATTATAAATTTAAAAGAGTATGAAATTCCCTCTATTTAGAGAAATCACTAAAAGTTGTGTAGTAGTTACATTAAATACGTGTAGACTAATTACTCTCATATGAACTTTTTTTAAATGATATTTTTCTTTGTTTAACTTAAGTAAACAAAGTTAGGCTTTCAAATTTGCCTACCTGAAATTAAAGGAAGCAGATGAAAAACATTTAGAGAATAGAGAAGTGACCAGAATAAGTGGGTCAGCGTAGTGAATAAAGTTGTAAAAGAGTTAGAACTCATCAGTGAAAATTTTAATTTCACTTGGAAATGAATCATAAAAAGCAAAGATAAAATTACAAATATCAAACTTTATAGAAATAACTTTTCATTTAACACCTCAAAAAGTAACTATGAACTTTTATAAACCTAAACTTGTTGAAGTTATAATTATTAACCTGTTAATTAAGGTTATTTTGCCAGTTTGTTTACTCTAAATTTGTTAACATTTAACTCGTTAAATATGAAGTTAACTTGTCGTGCTCAAGTTAACCCGTCTATTAAATTATTTGGGTTGACCTGTTTAATTATCTAATTATCATTATATCATGTTTTAAATCGTGCAAGTAATTATTGTTGCCCCTCAATTAAAGTATCATAACACATTATGTAGCATTTATGATGGGTGTTGCCTTGTAACTTTTATATATTATGTATAGAACCCAAAACAAGCATGAAAAACATGGTTTGACGCTAATGGACGGAACCAAATTTTAAAATATATTACAACTTAGAACTAAATAGTATAAGATATTATTGGTTGGGTTTAGTTTGGTTTAGTTTTTTTATTTCATGTGAGAAAAGGAAAAACTTTAGTCTCTTTACAACTAATCAATATAATTATTTTAAAGAAATAAAATCCTATTTTGGGTTAAGACAAACATCGAATACGTTATATAATATTTGTTTATTACTTTACTTAGCAAGGGAGGTTTGTCACCCATGCATGCTTTCAAGGTAAAAAGTCTCATGCACTTATATATATATATATATATATATATATATATATATATATATATTATATATATATATATATATATATATATATATATATTAATATTATTAATATAAAAAAACTCACGCTCACACACATGCATACGCATGCATACACACGTGTTTATATGAGTGCATCTTTTGATATTTAGTTGCATTCTTTTATATTAATAACATCACAATTATATAGTGTTAAACAGAAAGGTTATGAATAGTAAGTTACAAGGTCTTGAACTACATGAAATTACAACTTTTTAATAGTATAATTATTCATTAACATAGTTTGTTTCTCTTATATTTTTAACATAGCGTTATAAAAAATTCTGGATATCTTGTTATGATGTAAAAAAAATTTAATCATTGCTTTTTTATAAGTTTTATTCAAAACCAAAACGGTTCAAATATGATATATTTTTACCGTCATTGTGACATGTTTTTTTTTCTAAACTTCAATATCAAAACTGAGCTGCGGTAACACGCTTGCACAACCCATAACTAGTGTAAATATTAGAACAACAGCTTGTGATGTTTCGTAATATGGGTTGTGATGTGTAACAAACCCGAGAATTGAATAAGATAATTTTATATTTATAAAGTTTATTTGTGTGCAACTTTCAAAACAGGAGTTATGCATGGGTCCACAAAGTAGATGACATAAAAGTCTGATGTGCCAAATCCATTTTGGCCAGTTCATCATGCCTAGACTCTTTTGGGGATCTGATTTTTTAACCACCTCGATTTTTAAATATATATATATTTTTTCTTAACATGCGCAAACCTTAGAAAGATTTTAGTATTTTAATCTTTCTTAGAAAATGATCAACTACGTTTTATCTTTTTTTCTTTTGATACGTTTGGTTCCTTTGCCCCACAAGCTGCGAACTTTATGAATAGAATTCAGCGGGTTGTTTGTAGTAATTTGTCAACATTTAAGTCCTAAAGTTTTGTTTTTAGTAGAATTGATTTTGATATCAAAAAAAGGTTGCAGTGCAGTTTGTTACTCATTTATCTGTCTCTTTGTTATAATCATTTGTTTCATACGATCAAATATATTGAAATCAAATAGAATTGTAAAACACTATGACAAAAAAATAACAATTACTTAATCATATATTGTAACATCTGTACCAACTAAATAAGACGCATTCCATATACAAATTGGTGCAAATTATTCACTCTGTAATATGGTATTTGTATTTAACCCATGTGTTTCTCTATTTTTCGTTAGATTATGGGCTTGTATTTGTTTACCTACTTTGTAGGAAATGTGTTACATTCATCGTAGTATGATTGTATTATAAAACATAATAACATGGTATCAATACTTATACCTAATAAAATTCATGGTATCAATATTTATACCTAATAAAATTAGTAAATGTTTATGTCTCGTGCCATAGTTTTATGAGTCTATCATTATGTTTCTGTTTTTTCTATGATTCTTAAATTATATGCTTCAATAAATTGTAATATTTTACTTATATAAATTTTACATTTAAAATTAATATGTCTACTGTGTTATTTAAGCTTTGATAATCTTTTTCATTAATTATTGTATTATGTTTTGTTTGTACATATATGTTTTTAAAACTTATCTTTCACATTTACAGGTTTGTCACTTATTGAATATCAAAATATTAAAACTAGGATTGTACGTATTTGAGATTCAACATTTTTATTACTTTCTAAATTTTCCTTACCAACTATTTAAATTTTTCTTTATTTAATCCATTTTATATTATATATAGCAATGATTTTGTTGTATATATTTGCAGGAAAAACTTTACAGAATAATAAACAAGTTTTAGTAGTATTTCATTAGGTCACTTATATTTTTATGTGTTTCAATCAAGTCATTAAAGTTTTAATAGTATTCTAATTAGGTCACTAATATTTTAATTTGTGACAATTAGGTCATTAAACTTTTAAGAGTATTGTAATTAAGTCACTTATATTTTTAATAATTGTTTTAAATAAATCATATTTTTTTAAATAATTCAGTTTTTCTAATAATGTTAATTATTTCAAAAATTTTCAAGTTTTTAAAAAAAAATTGCAACTTACGAAAACCTAATTTGAATAATCCTGAAACTTTTATTGATCTGATTGAGACAAAATTTTTATTAGTGACATGATTGAAACAAAAAAATTTATGAATAACTTAATTATAATAATCCTGAAACTCTATTACTATTTTACAAAGTTGGTCATTATTTGCATTTCTAGAGTTTTAATCCTTGAATTGGCTATGATTGCTTGTTATTTGACATGAAAGTACGCTAGTATCTAGTGGTCGAAAAAGATAAAAGCTCAAAGTAGCAAATTTGTATATCGATAGAAGAATACAATGTATCAATTTCGTTCAAAAGAGCACAACATAATCACTACGTACCAAAACGAATTTGTTTTCTTCCAAGGATCCGAATTTAGAGTTTTTTGAAAATAAAGATAGAAAAGATTGTGAGATATTGATTGGTCGAACTCAAAAGAGTGTGTCAAACCGGTACAATTTCACTTTCACTTTTGCAAAAGTTGGCCAACTTCCTTTGCTTTTTTTTGGATTTCTAAGCGAATAATATTCGTATTTATGAACTACAATTACGTACAACACTAAGTATATATATACGATTGACTAAAACCAAAGCAAATCGTGCAAGTTACAAGTTTGATTGAAGCTAAAAGTTTATATTTTCGGTTTCATAATCGATTTGTACCAGAAATGAATTATGTATTATATGGTTCTCAAATATTGGTTTATTGTAATGAACCAAGTACGGTCTACAAACATATGAACTTCTTCATCAGGTTCACTTTTTTCCCGTGATCAATATTCTATCAACTCAACATTAAAATATGTGAGTATATTGAAACAGATAAATATATCATCGTTAGAAATTAAAATTTTATAATAGAATTTTATTAGATAAAGAAAAAAATTATTACATTCAATGGTTTTTTTCTGTGTCTCGTCGATCTTTTGAAAACGGTTCATTACATTTTTAAACATTCTTAAATAACTCTTTTTTATGTAAGAAATGCAAGAAGCATTTATATATTTAACACTCATCCAATTAACTAATTTCTCGTTATGACATAAATAAGAGCAATACAACGTTGGTTAACAACTCGATATTTGTTAACATGTCGTAATGCCACAATCATTTGTTCCTTTAAGATATTTCCTATGACTTGTAAACTAATATAGAAAATACTATCATCGTCGAATTCTTTAAAAAGATGTTATAGTACTTCTACTGTAAAACAATTAGAACCATCTTTCGACCTTTAATTTGAAGACGTCGTTTGATTATGCACCTTGGTTAATGTACTTGAATAGAAAATTTTAGGTTTAAGAAATAATTGGAGGAAGTTGGTAATTCAATTGTTTTCGGTTCGACCGGTGTAACAATGGGTTGTAATTGTTTGATAATTCATGATTATAATACATGTACATAATTATATATTTTAAACTAGCTTTAGTAAAACCGTGTATTACACGCCTTAAATAAATAAAATATGAATATAATAAAATTTTATTAATTATAAAACGAACTTATAAATTAAAATATGATATTACTGAAATTATGTATAAGTAAGGAATATAAGTAATAAAACAATAATGTCAACTTTTTAAAATTTTTATTATTAATTTTTTCCAAAAAATAAGCATGTTATTCTAAAACAAAGCATATAAAAATATCATTTTTAAAATTTTATTATTATAACTCCCAAATTTAATTATTATTGGTTTTTTAAAAAAATTACTTCTTAAAACACCAATTTTAAATTATTTCGTATTTTTTAAAAAAATTGATGTTTTAGAAAAAGTTATTATAAAAATTTATCTATTTATAAATAACATTAATAAAATCATCTCTATGTTAAGTTATTAAAACCTTATTTTAATCTAAAAAGATATTAAAATAATAATATTAGTAACTAAGATAATTATTTAATAGTAGAAAAAAAAGAAAATTTTGATAAAAATTATTGCGATGCTATCACGTATCATCTCAAGGTATTTTTTTATCAGAGTGGGAAGATATTAATTAAATCATCATAATTCTAATACATACATAAATGTGTGTATATATATATATTACTTCAAATTATAATACATATATATATACACATCATAATTATAATACATATATATATATATATATATATATATATATATACTACTTCAAATATGAAAAAAAAATATCAATAATAGGTTAAACTTTAAGTTTCAAAAGACACCAAACTGTAAAATCATAAAGCAACTAACGTTGTCTACAACGCACCGCCTTTAACCCTCCCCCGTACCGCCCTAAGGAAGGTTTGCTTGTGCTTGTGGGGCCCACGCAAAAAATTATGTGTTTTTTTTTTTTTTAATAGTTATTTGTAGAAAGAATGATGTTAAAAGTAAAAGTTGATTGTAAAAATAATAGATAAAAGTTAATGAAAAACTGATGTAACATACTATTTGAAACTATTTGTGAGAATGACGTATTTTAATGATATAAATAATCTAAGTTAAAATTACATCCTTGTTTTGCTTTCATGTATATAAGAAATTAAAATCCAAGAAAAAATAATCATAACGGAAGTTCCAAAGGTCGACATCAATCTTTTCATTTATAATTTTCCACATATAAAGACTATCGTATTCACATGTAACATGTGAATATTTAATGATTGGGTACTTTTTTGGATCCAGATTTTTAAATATGTTCTTTTTTGATCCAGATATTTAAACATATACCAATTACTAACTTATCTTTTTCATGTATACCGACAAATAACTCATTATTTACTTTCTCATATCTACTAAAAATATACGTACGCTAAGCTATAAACTAGCAAATGACATTGCAAGCTGCTCATGAACTACTCGAGATGGTTAGGCCTGTAAATATACGCGACAACCTACTCGATCTGCATAAGAGAATTCTGCACGCTTTCGAAAGCCCTTTTCGATGAAAAAAAACCACTTATTGCACAACAATATTACTTAAAAACAGAACAACTCGCGTAGAGAAGCCTGAGATATCTCAATAATATATAGACAAACCATTAACACACTTGTCAACCGAAATAAATAGTGTAGTTATAAATAGCAGTAGCTACCTTCAACACGCGCGTTTCATCACACCACAAGAATCCATCCAAACATAGTGGAATCCTTAATTGAAGTACTTGCAATCGATTAAACAAACGACCAATTGATGAACATAAAGCAGATACAGTGAGGGTTTTCTTCGTCGTTCAATACATTCCATGCCACTGCTCTCTCGTACGAAACGGGCCTCCCCATGCTAGATGAACACACTCCCCCTTGAAGACACGTGAAACCCTGCCACCAAATCCAATATCTTTGGGTTATGTTTTGCTTCTAATTGGTGAATTGATTGGGAAAATAAAATAGTTAGCAGTGGCGGAGATTGAACACTCTCAGGGGGGGGGGGCGAACTCGATATATATATAAAAATTTACACTACCCGACCAAATTTTTACACTACCACACCAAAAATTGACACAGTTAACAAATAAGAAGTTTCTAAAAGTTGAACAAAAAGTGTTTCGGGTCAATCCAACATGACCCGCTTCGACTGTACTAAAAGTTTACCATTTTTTAACCATAACCCAACTTATCAATCCACCTATTTTGTCACCTCTAGTCCTACGAGTCATCCAAAAGCACAAGCAACTCAAGAAAACGATCGGCAAACCTGTTGCATTATCTGTGTGAATTCTGTGAAAAGACCTTTTCGCCCATGCTCATCAAGAACTCTCTCCAAACTTATGTCTTGAAGCGCAACCAAGGTCGTCTCAAGCATATCTAAGCCAGCCTGGTTAGCAAATGTGAACACGGGCAATGCCTACACAAAAGTTCTTATAAGCATAGCAAGAATAATATTTTTAAATGATAATTTTATTTGCAAGGTATAATACAAGATATAATGGAATATTATTCACAGATTGTAATTATTGTATAAGGAAGTGACCTTAAGAGAGCAACACATGATTGCATCTGAGTGGTTCCAAAGTGATTTCAAAATGTTTTCACTTCCGGATTTAAGCAGCTCCACACCCAAATAACAACTGCCATAATATTGGGGAAAAAATGAAAACCGACATCAACATATAATACAAGTAAAAAATTTGTACACATTTATAAGTGAAATAATTGTTCCCACAATACTAACCGCAATGGATTTTTCACTCCAAATTGCAATAAATTTCATGTTTTTATCATTGTACACAATGATCATTTTTATAACGAAGTTTCCTTGCGTTACCATTTGGTGCAAATTCACCTCCTATGACTGGGGAAAAGGTGACATGACACTATGCTATAACTGGTAGAGAGGTGATGTGGTAACGAAATAACATTTTGTTACATTAATTGGTTAACGAAATAATAGTTTGTTAGAATAGTGAAAGTTTGTTGTATAAACAAACTTTTTACAACCTAATGCATTCTTTTACCATTGCACATGTGAACAACTTTCACATCATTACAGCATTGAAGAAAAAACAAAAAAATTCCCTTTGTCGCAAAAATAATTTTCTCATTAACATAAAACACACAACTTAATATATGTAAACTTTGTGCGCTGTTTAATTTGAGAATGTCAATCTTACACTTAATTTATTCAACATACCAAATGACTTGGAAAACCTGGAAAATGTAATGAAAAGAGTCATAAGGGTAGATTTTTTATAAATAGCAAGATTGTAACTACCCATATTTATAATGGACAGTTAATTTCAGACAAATAGTGTATATAAATTGTATTTTTGTTGTGATGACGCAAGTAAAACATGGAATTGGTAATCTTTTCACCTGTAACTGTGGGAAATCCATCGAGCCAAAATTTGTGCTTCAGGAGTGCCTAATGGTGCATGCAGGGCACCATTAGGGTTCATGTTAGGAGATAGAGCCGATGCAACCCTTTGAACTGAAGATATAATGGATCGAACATATTGACGGGCTATGGTAGCAACAGTTTCTTGCATGTGACTCTCACATGCAAATTCAAATGCCATTGTCACCACAGATCTTGCAGAGCCACTAGTAACATTATGATTACTTGAGAATTTTGTCCTGGACCCACCAATTTCAAGAGCAGAAGCGAGATCGAGGGTGCGATTGGGACTCGAAGCATCCTGCATTTTATATAAGTAGATAATAAATTGGCTTCTATTTTCCTGGCATAAGTAACTGAAATCTGAAACAATAATGATGAGACACGAAATGGTGACATGAAAGAGTGATTCGGATCATGTTTTTTCACAAATAGTCCACCTCTTCTTTTTATTGATAAATAAAAAATAAAAAACACATTTGGCTACATGGATCCTAACCTTAATTGGGTCAAGAGGAATGATACGAAAACCAGAAGGCAAAAGGGGTGCGTCATCAGCAAAAGAAGCATCAATGGGAGCAAATATGAGCTCAGCGCACATGCCAATGGCAGTCTCATCCATTCCATTGCATAGCTATTATAAATGAAGTTACAAAAAAGGTATTAGATCTCACTGTTCATGTGCAAATCAGTGACCTTTAATCTATGTTCCAACAAAGTCATTAAAGTTTACTTTTTTGTACTGTTAGGGTCATTGGTGTTAAGATATATGGCTCGTTCTAGTCAAAATTTTGAAACAGGTTAACCATATAACCTTTGAAGTTATTTTATTATCATTAATATTTTGTTTCATTTATACCAATTTTGATCAAAACCGTGTCAAATGATGAAAATAGCCATAGTAAAAAAAATCGAATAACTTGCTGCCAACATGCATTAACAATAGTAACCATTTCGAGAGTATATTGGTCAACTTTTCCAAAAATGATTCAAACAGAACACATTTTACTTAATTCGATGACCCAAATGGTAAAAACTATAATGGCCCTAACGGAAGATTAATGAAAGTTTGTCACTATTTTATGTAATTAGACCTATAGAAATATAACTGTGAGAGAACACATACTTGCAGGAGAATCATATCTCTTGGTATTAAGGATTCTTCAGGACAATGCCCAACACCCTCCATTTTAATAACCTCCAACAACTACAGAACACAAAGAGACATAATCAAACAAACATTAAAATTAAAAATAAATCAATAGATTCGCCACACGTGTACACAGTTTAAGAAGTGAGAATTTTCTTTTAACTTTCTTTACTGTGGAGTGAAATGTGAGATTTACTCAATTCCTGTGTGCTTAAAAAGTGAAATTTGGAAGCAATTAGCCACAACACATTTACACAAAAATAAAGTGTGTCTATACTCTATACTAATTCTACTCCCCTTTTTAGATATTTAAAGAATATTAGTGGAAACAACTAATGTGTTATCGTAAATTCTATGGAACATAAACTTATAACTTGAAACAGTAATTTCAATGAACTCTTTAAATATAAAACGGATCAATTCAGGCTTCTATTCCTTAATGACAGGTCAAATAGGTAGAACGCATAAACTATATCCAAATGAAACGACCAGATTAAGCTTGTCAAAAGTCGCGTAACGTTTTTTCAAATGTTGACAATCATTTTATTTGAAAGAAAGTGCACTAGTGACTGATCTTTATAATATGGTTTAATCTATTAGCTATATTGATTATTTATAGAATTCAAACAAAAAATGGACAAAAAAATTGTGGTTATCCAACATTCCAACTGGCCACCGAGTCACCGACCCCACCCACTTGTTTTGACCCATTACCTGAGCTGCTAGTTTTTACTATCATCCAAAATTAACTATATAAACAAAATGGTTGTGAATTTAATAAATGATATGTGATCTCAACTTGCCTCTTCATGCTCAACCATGTGGGCCAGGGGAAGAATCACTTGACCCCCAAAATTACCAATTCGCCCCCCTGGTAGGCTACATGGACCAAGTTTAACAGCAGCAGCCGAATAAGCATCAATATTGGTATCTGCCCATTCGGAACGGTGTTCCCTCAAAAACCTAAGTAGGAGAGCTGGAGGAACATTCTAGAAATACAGAAAATTTAGCATAAAAAATGAAAATGTTGCCGCATACGAATCATAGCAGTGCCTAATAGCATTTTTGATCCTTGACTATGAATTGGTTGATTCAGGATATGCTTTATCGGTAGGCTTTTATTGCATAACTTACTAGATTAGTAGATAATTCCAATGTATAGTTATATAAGAGCAAACACAAATAATATGAAATAATATAAATTTTGTAACCACATACTCGTGAGCAAACACAATAATATTCTTATTCATGAATATTATTGAAAATATAAGGATATTATTGAAATAATACAAGGATATAGCTTTATATTGAAATAATATATGGCTATTATTACGTATTCAGGATATGCTTCAAAATTTAAGGATATTATCGAAATAATATATTTTTTGTACTCATATAGTCATATTCATGAGCAAACACAAATAATATGAAATATATATGTAAACCAACTTACAATTTGTTACCAATTTTAGTAATCAGCCTCACTTAACTGATTCTTCCAATTAAAGATGCTTACATGAAAAAAAATTAAAAGATATAGTTATATAAGAGTTTACAGAATGATCTTTTTATACAAAATTATATTTAAAATTAATCATCAATGACAATATTGAATGACATATGGCATATACACTCAAATGGTAAATAAGATGCCACGTTAGTTATTTTCTAAAAGTCTGCAAATTAACCAGGTGAGTCGTTGCTAAAATCTGTAATAAAATGGAAGTTGCTTTATATTTTGAGCTTAAATTTAAAAGACGTGCTACAATCAGAAAAGAAGTGAAGTTCATTTCGGTGTGTTGCTCAATTTGAAACATTAACTTGCATCAAAATTACAGTTATTCTAAAAAAATGTGTTGGGCAAACCCCGTTTCAACCCATAGCAAAAACCTTGTATGACCTGAACCCATTTTATACTTGACACAACCTGCCTATTATGTCAACTAAAGTATCTAACCTGTAAGAGCATTGATGCTTTCGCACACAAGACTGCATTGGTAACTGATGAATACCCATTTGCAATAGGTAAATTTAATCCCATAAGCTTTTCAGGTGAAGAGTTCACTAGAATGGTGACATCATCAACCCCATCATTAGCCATTAATGACCACCCCTCATCATTAAACCCATTGAGAGCCTCATTGAAACCCCTACTTAACCTCTGGCTAAGTGCCCTTAGTGCTGCAGGTCTTCGGCCCCAACTGTTAGGGGCACCCGATTGTGAAACTTCAAGAACAATTTGCCTAAGCTGGCGTAACGCCTATTAAAGTACCAAAACATTAATTTCAAATTATAAATGAATTATGAAATAATTTAGGGGTGTTCATCTAGTCAGGGTCTGGTTTCCACATGTTCTAATAGGATTGTTCGGGCTTAAAAATTTTCAGCCTGATTTTAAAACAAAATCAAATTCACATTCATACTCTTATTCTAATCCAGTTCTAATGTTAAGCTGATTTCAACTGATTTTGTTACTTTAGTCCCATGTCCAACTTAATTCCAAAAAGAAAATTCAACAAATTACAATTATAATTTCAACTTCTCAAAAGTCAAAACACAAAGTGTACAGATTCTTAGTTTCCAAGTACTCAAATAAAGATTTCTAGTGTGTTCTTTTTTCAAATCATAAAGAAGGATATTCATATTACTACATCATTTAATTATACAGATATATACATATATATAAATACAGAGGGTTGTTAAATAAATAACCAATTTTAAGTAAAGAATTGCCCACATAAACACCCATACATATCTCAGTTTTGTATCATAATCCACCCTGTCTCTCTCTCTACCATTATATGTGGTGTACAAGTGTTTATCCCGTTCTTGCAGGTCTACAATAAAATTGGTTTTGTACTTAACAGGCCTAGTATATATACACATACATATACATACTTATATACACACATACATATATTTATATTTAGATATATAAATATATATACATACACACGCATACATAATTACAATTATAAAAAGACTTAATTACACGGGTGGTCCTTGTGGTTAGGCCCGATTTCACTTTTGGTCCCTAACTCTCTGAAATTACAAGGTTAGTCCAAAACTTTGCACAAACATAACAATGATGGTCCCTGAAACGGATGGAAGTTAAGTTTTTTAGTTAATATTTTAAAAATGACTAAAATACCCTTGTAATGGTCTTCTCCAATTGATTTCGGCAGTCCTCCAACTCCAGCGGCCTACCGTAGCAACGAAACCCAGATCTGATGCAGATGACGGAGGTGGATGGCCACCGGAGGTGAAAGGTCGCCGGAGGTGGATGGCCGCCGAAGGTGCAAGGTCGCCGGAGGTGGAGAGGTCGTCAAAGCTGAAGGATCGCCGAAGGTGGAGGGTCGATGATGGATATGGAGGTCGTTGGAGGTGGTTGAAGGTTGAAGGAGGTGGTGGTTGAAGGTTGAAGATGGTGGTGATTGAAGGTTGAGGGTGATGGTGGTAGTGGTGGGGATCGAAGGTTGAAGGTGGTGGTGGTAGTAGTGGTTGGAGGTTGAAGATTGTGATGATTGAAGGTTAAGGGTGGTTGTGGTGGTGGGGGTGATTGAAGGAGGTACTGGTGGCGACAGTGGTTGAAGGTGGTGGGGGTGTTGGTTGATGGAGAAGAAGAAAGGTGAAAAGGGGTATTTTTGTCATTTCACACGTACTTAACAACAATAATTAACGTCCATCCGTTTTAGGGACCATCGTTGTTATACGTGTGCAAAGTATTGGACCAATCTTGTAATTTCAGAGAGTTAGGGACCAAATGTGAAATCAGACCTAACCACGGGGACCATTCGTGTAATTAAGTCTTAAAAAATCAAAGTAAATTCATAAACCTTCAGTTCAGGTTTAACCTGATTCGGTTTCAATTTTAGAATTTGACTCATTTCTAATTTTAGATTCTTCAAGTTGCATTCGAATACCAAACACCCCTGTGAAGCATTACTGAAGTAACTGAACACATAAAATGTATTAAACTATTAATTACCATCATTGTCATTTTTTGAGCAAGCATGGCTGATGATTCGTATAATGGACGCAAGACTTCTGGCACGCTCCACGCCTAAATATTTAAACACATATTAAATAATTATAGTGTATATAAAACTTTATGCTAATATACGTGATAAAACACGTAATAGGTTAAAATTGGCCCAAGTCAAATAAAGTAATCTTAGAATACGATTGGTTTGGGTTGACAATCAAAACACTTTTATTCCAGTTATTTAAAAAGGAATTATAAAGTATTAATGAGTTAAGCATGATTGCAAAATATATATTACATTAACTTTTCAATATTTAATTAACTAAAACTTAGAAAGATGTATGCACTAAGAACACACTTAAATAGACTTTCAGCCTGTTGCCCATTGGAACTGTTTCCTTAAGTTGAAATTGCCACATCTAGTAATAGTTTACGTAACAAAACAAATTAGAACAGTTTGGGTTTGGATTGAGCCATCGCCCACCTACACCTTTTTGTCCATTTTCTGAATTCGAAAGAAATTAGATACCAGGTACAAAAACCCACATTAAAACTATGATCAATTCTTTTATTCAAAGTTAGGATGGTTTAGACACTTGTATATACTTTAGCTCATTTTCAAACTGTTCAAATCATTTGGCCCGTTTCCTTTTCAACACTTAAATAGCATTATAAAACCAACATGTTACCAAAACAGATATTGACCTATTCTAATAAGTATTATACACAATTTACCTCAAGATTCATATGATCCACAATATGAATAATCGAACCACCTTCAGAAGGTCTAATTAAGTAACCACTAGGCAGCATTTCAGCCCGCACAAAGTTTGGAACTGATGGTATGCTCGGACCATTTTGGGTGTTGGTAAGTGATCTTTCACAAACCTAACCACATATCAAGAATTAAATCCTTAGAATACAATTATGAACAGAAAAAAAAAGAGAAATTACAAATTGAAAAGAAAAAACATACCACTAAACTGCCATCTTCTGTAACAGAAGTATATCGCAACAACAAGAAGTCACGAGCAGTAGCCAAAGTTGTAGGAGCATAAAGCTAGAAAATTAATAATAGATAAATTAGGTCAGAAGAACATAAAAACAAATGGTCGGTAAGGGCTCAAAATGGGTAACTTTGTATGAGTCAAAGCAAAGTCAGACTGGTTTGACCTGAAACATTTTTTACAGATGATTCAGATGCCATATATGATGACAAGAACTAAATTATGTCAATAGTATCGAATTTTTTGATTATATAGCGGGTTTATACACAAAAAATATACTTTGGGTGACTTTCGATATGTTTCCTTTTACGCTGATTTTTCCCATCCCCATTTGACCAGTTAAAGCTAAAAATAACCAGAAGACAGAAGTATGCAATTAATTGTGTTGAAAATGCTCTGTGGCACCAATAGTAGCAAGTCCTAGCTTTTTTACGAGTATATACTTTACAATGTACAATAACAAATTCTATTATATGAGTGCAGTACAATAATATGTTAGGTTTTTTATAGTATTTATAAACTACAAAAAAGAGAATGCATGACTTCAATGTAGCTTTTCCCATGGGTACCAACTACCAACCCAGATCAAGAATCCTTCATTGTAAATTTTGGGTCTATTTAGAGATAAGAGTAATTTTTTGTTTTTCAAAAAAATAAATTTACCAATTTCAACCCATTGACTTATGAATAGGTCGATCTAAGTTGTGTTTTACCTAAAATAGGTCGAATATTATTGGGAAAAAAAGTTGCTCAAAGGGAAGCTTATCACAAATGGGTCGATATACAGTCTCTTAAATCAAAAGGTTCAGATTATTGTCTTATCAGGTTTTTTGTAATAAACATGAAAGCCTTAATTATCTATAATAAAATATTAAAGATAGACCAAAAAGAGTGTTTTTAGGTCACGCTAACTAAACATGATCCCTTTTGACCCGTAATAAAAACAATGACAAATTTCCATCCAAACTACAACCCACCCCAACCACTCATCTGGTCACCTTAAAAAAGGTTTACCTGCATGTATAGGATCTCGATGGTTCCACCATTGGCAGTAGGCAGCACATTAAGGATATCAACAGCTCGGCAATCACGAAACCACGAGGAGCGATCCTTGAGGATTTCCACAACCTAAGACACAACTATCAGAGTCAAGATTGCCACACCTCCGCCTCCAGAATAACATATCAAACAAGGTAGGAGATGATATGACTAACCCTTGTAGGCTCAAGAGCAACCAAACCACATGCTCGTGCTGCCACTCCAGTGCAACCATGAGAAATAGCAACGATTCCAATGGAATCCGGACCAGGCTGTAAGTCAACATAGACAACAAAAAGGTCAAACTTGCACAGTTGCAAAAAGATAGTCATTGTAGTCTAAGAGGACCATTTCTTCTAGTTTCAGATGGGACCCGCAAAGAATGCCACATTAACAATGGGCACACACGTGGTGGTACCATTGGAGTCCATTTCCACTAATATTTAAAAGTCTCATAGTACCACAGTAAGTTATGATCATGAAGAAATTCTAGATGAATCAGACACTAAATATGAAATAAAAATTATCATTATTATTCGATTAAAAAATTGTGCAGACCAAGAATACACGTATCACGTTAACTTCCTAGTGCCATATCAGCACTGAAAACCATAAGGGAAGCCGCATGTGCATCTCCACTAAATTGTTCAAGAAAGTTCTATGAGTGGAAAGAAATTTAAATGTTTCGCATATTAGCTCAACTAATGATTTAAACATGATATACAGAACAATCGTATTATCAAGCAATATTTTGGGTTATATGCTTCTTAATTTGGGTAAAATTTGTATATTACAAGGTCATTTTCAACTTTCCAGAAACACATTTGTCCTTGAAGACTCTAAATATATGTGTAAAAGAATATACAGTAATTATAAACCCATAAATCTCTTTATTTTTATATGGATGATTAGTTTTTATCTTTGCTATCCACTACATCTGATACGAGTAAAGTTGACACTTTTAACCCGTTTACTTATTAATGGCTCAATCCTGTTATGTTACAAAGAAAAAGGTCATTGAGATTGGGTGTTTTTAATAAAATAAATCACTTAAATCAATTTACCCAAAAATAAAATTATCACTGAAATAATATTTGTAATGCTATATGACATTAATTATTGAAAAATATTTAGGTTACAAGGAGAAGGATCAAACAGGATGAAAGTCAGTAAGCAAAGTGGATTTATAATGCACCAAATTTCATAAGTTATTGTATCAAAAAACTAAAATAATCATGAGATAATATTTGAAATACTATATATTGACAAAGGGCAAAGAAAGTTATGAAGTACTTTTTTTGACAGGTTACACCATAAATCCTTTTTATCAAAAATTGTGTTATACTGATATAATATTTTTAGTCATACTTGACACACTAATATCAAATGTCAATTAAAAATCTTAGACAAAGTGTTTCAAGTGAATCCGACCTGCCTCAAACCAAGTGGAAAAAATTACTTGTGTTCACCCAAACTGTTTTGACCCCTCAAACAAACTGCCTGACTTGCTCATCTTGCAGCATCTAATTATGAATTGATTAAACAGAAGGAATTAAGCATATAATGTTGCAGGATTACCTTCATTCCAGGCATTTGGACCCACTCAATAGCAGTTCCAGTTGCCTTTGAAAGAAACTCTGCTAAAGTTTCTTCTGCAATGGACAAAAGTCTGCATAACATAATAATAAAATATTAAATAACAACAATAAAATGAACGCATGTTGATAAACAGTATTTAGAGCGTGAAATATTCTTTGACTAACCCTGCAGGACTAGCATCCCGTGGCGGGTGTTGAGGTGTCAATCGGTGTTGACCATCCGTCACGGCCGATTCACAACTAGTGTCTTTAGTAACAAGTGCAGTCTGCAATATGCAAAACCCGACACATTATTCACAAATAGATTATATGTGTGTGGATAACAAGATTACACAAGTCGTTGGGGGTGGTGGTTGTTTGAATGTGTTTTGAAGATGATAATTCCCACTTGAATAATGAGAAGTAAATATTTAATTGGTTACACGTAAAGATAGGTATAATTAATTCTTACATGTTTCTACGAATCTAATAAAAAAGTTGGCTATAAATATGGGTTTTGAAAGTAAATATGTGATCTCAGATAATTGAAATCAGTTAAGCAGGTGTATGACAATGTAGTATTGGATGAGATTTTGTTGCTTAAAGTCGAAATGATAACTTTTTATGGTTTTAAATGCTTTACAAATTTCAGCAATTTAAGTAGTTAAAAGATAAAGATAAGGGCGTATAAATTAATTTTACTCTACATTCCAATAAAAAGTTTTGTCACCTCTAGTACCAAAATTATTTATAACAATTAATTGAGACTACTTTTACTTGAGATAATCACTTTCAAAACTCACATCCAAACACAATAAAAAAAAGAAAAAAGAAAAAAAAACTAACACTTTGAGTATGTTGCCGAAAGTAACCATTCTCATACACAAGGTGTGACACTTGTTTCTGCAATCTATCATTTTCTTCCATTAAAAGCTTATTCATGGCTGACAGCTTCCTATTCACAGTTTGAAGGCGGGAAGCTTCTTTCCTCTGTTTTTCTCTACACCTAAACATTGAAAATAACAATCTTTTTTAATCATTCTAATTACATAAATACAAAAGAACCAAACATTAACTAACAAGAGAGTAGATGAAAACCATAACAAACATATCACAAAAGGGACAATAGATAAACCCTGAGTTACAATAATGACCCATAACACCCTTTATAGATCACAACAAAAATACCACAAAAAAATCTTATAAAGATCTTTGTAATTGCATAACAAACAAAAGGGACAAAAATTTAACCAACACGCAACTATGATGAACCCCCCCCCCCAAACACCTTTTATAGACTACAACAAACATATCAACAAAAAAACCATTTTTAATATTTTTTGTTGTATTTTGTAAACACAAGTTGAACAAATAAGAATGACAACCCCTCAAAAAAATTTATCAAACATAACAAGCACACCACAGAAAAATAACATTGTTAAGACCTTTGTAATAACAAACAAAAGAGCCAGATATTGAACTAACAAACAAATATGATGAACACTTGTATAATTTTTACAGATTACAACATATATATCACACAAAAACAAATTTTTCATCGTGAAAAGAAGCAAAGATTGGATAACAAGGAACAACAATCAGAAACCATAATACATATATCACATATCACAATGACAGTTATAACAAAGAAATAAAGATTGAATAACAAACCACTACAATCAAAACCAGCAACAAATTAACTGAAATTACAGTAGAATTCAAAAAAAGTATCTTCTCAATTGCGGAAAATGAAAAGAATTTAATTACAAGCTATGACAACCAAACCCCACAACACATCACAAATTACAACAAACATTTCACAAAAAGAAAAATGTTTTCTTATCTTTCGATTAAAGAACCAAATATTGAACTAGCAAAGAACTGCAATCAAAACCCACAACATATATCAAAAATCACATCAATCTTTTCATAATAAAAAACCAAAGATTGAACTAACAAAAAAAACTATACCCACATCATATCACAAACCACAAGCATTTCACCCAGAAAAAAGACATTATTTTTACTCTTTTCACTTACACGACAACAAAAATAACAAAGTATTGAACTAACGAGGAACCAAATAAAAAGACAATCAGAACTCAAGAGTCACAACACGTATCACATCAAACACCTCAAAAGAAATGACAAATCTTTCTTTATCCTTTTCAATTGAACAATGAAAGGAACCAAATATTGAAGCAACAAGGAGCTACAATCAGGCCCAAAACACATATCAAGACTCACAACAATCATTTCACATCTTTTCAACTCTTTTCATTCACAAAACAACAAAAATAACCAATCACAGCCACGGCAACAACAAATTCACACAAAAAAGACAATCATTCTTACTTTTTCACTTACAAAACAATGAAAAGAACCAAGCATTGAACTAACAAGGAACTACAAGCAAACCCACAACAGATATCACAAGTTACTACATTAAAAATACGTTACGAATTCAATAGATGGATAATTTTATCGAGTTCTATGCGCACCTTCGATTCTGGAACCATACTTTGATCTGTTTAGGCTCAATGTTAGATAGAATTGGGCATTCACGAATTAGCTGTTGGCGTCGAAGAGAACTCGGTTTCGGACATTCATGATAGAGTCTTTCAAGTGCTTCAACCTGCTCAGGTGTGTAGCGAACATATTTCCCATTATCCATTATCACCCCTTTACCATCCTTGCAGGACATTGCCATCATCATTCAAAACAAAAACCTTTATATAAACAACAAAGATACAATCTTTTTGCCCCTTTTTTGATCTCCTTTTTCACCAAAACCCCACAAACAGCTGATTAACTCACAACCCACGGCTTATAACACTCTCCCACTTGAAATAATCCTAAAAATAGCAACTTAAAACCATCTTGTTGGCATGTTCACAAATCAAGAACAAGTATTTCACTAAAACCCCTCAAACCAACTGATTAACACACAACCCACTAATTATTATAACACATCCCCACTTGAAATAATGCTAAAAAGAATAACTTAAAACCTCATGTTGGCATGTTTACATAATCAAGATTCAAGAACAAATCTTTCACCAAACCCTTCTTTTTTTCTTGCCAATCACACCCTTTTCTGAGCTTTCAATTGTGATGATTTCAAACCCAAAAGAAAAACCTAAAAACACAACAATCTGCATCGCAATTTAGCTGGCTCCAATCGGCCCTAAACTCTGAATCAAATTGATTTCTTGAATCTTTTTCTTGCTAGCGGCTAAAGATTTTGTTTTGCAACAGAACATGATGGGCTATGGGGTTTAGCCTTTAGATTCTCTGAAAGGGAAATTTTAGGGGTTTTGAAGAAGACCCTAGTTCTAAAAAGAGGAAAGTTTGCAGAGCAAAGTGTCTTTTAATGCTGATGCATTGAATAATAACAGACTGTTTGGATTTGTTGTTACCTCACTTGTTGATTTTGCTTCATTTACTTTACTGTTTTCCATCAATGTCAAAACTGTTATGTATCAATCTTGATTTCAAGATTATATTTTTTGAATCTTTATGGGTATATGGTTCTTTACCATACTCTCCATCACTACTGTCAATAGCCCTGGATTTCTGTATTAATTACAGATCTGCCATTTGGGAGGTGCAAGAGGGTGTAAGGGATGGATGGCAATGATGTAAATATGTGAGAAAGAAGGGGGCAAAGATGAAGATAAAGCGGGAATCAGAGAGATGGGAAGAAGACATCATGATGATGGTTTTGCATGCGGCCTTGAAATCTACTTTCTTTTAAAAAAAAATTGAACCTTTATATCTGTCTTTTATTATAATATATTCAGTTTAGATTTTCAAAAAACTTTTCTATTTGTTTGTCTGTTTATATAGAGCAATCAATAAATCAATTTTATTCACATACTTCGACTCAACAAAGAAATATGTATTTGTTGAGGATGGTTGTCTTTGTGTAAAAATATTAGTGTGAAACGGAGCATGTGGTTAAAATAAAGGAAAATTTACAAAAATAACAAATTGATCCTTTAATTATATAATAATAGTCTACTTATTATTTTACCAAAATTTTAAACCAGTTAAAAAATGGCATGTCATCAAATATCGTTAACTCGGTGATACGTAGTCATATGGTATTGTCGTATAGTCAAGTCAGTGATACGTAATCAATGTAGTATCGCCAATTTTTAAGAAAAAATGACACATAAATATACACATTCAATTTGGTATCGCCCGGTATCAATTTGGTATCGCCCGGTATCAATTTGGTATCGTCGGTGTCGATGGTTGGTTTGGTATCGCCGGATGGAATCTTCATTCGTTGAAATGTGTGTCCTTTGAATTATTGAAATTGAAATAATAATATAATAAGTTTCAATCGAAAATCAACAAACAACTAATTTCAATTGAATTTAGAAAAAAAACATTTTTAATTACGGATCAAAATAAAAAAAACGATAAACAATTTCGCTTTTTATGGAGCAAGAGTTTAAACCAACCAATTATTATTTAGTTTAATAATAAAACTAATATGAAGTTTTATATTCATTTTTTTACTTAAATAATAAAACTAATTTGAATTAATTTTTAGTATCCGTTTCAGACGTGATATGGTTCGTTACATAGACCTTATGTGATAGTTTGTATATGAGTTTACTAAAATTTTACTAGTTATTACAGTTAAATATGACTTTTTTTGTTCACACATGAATTTAGCATTCGTTTCGGACGTGGTGAGATTCGTTACAAAGAGCTTACGAAGTAAAGCGTACACGAGTTTGCTAAAAATAACATTAAAATTCTTTTATTGAGATATAATATTTTTTAGTATTTTACATACCTATTAATTATGTAAACAACAAAAAAAGTCATGTGTTAACAAAAAAATAATATCATAGCGTACACAAGTTTGCTAAAAATAATTTTTAGTATTTAATAATATTAGTAACATTAAAATTAAATTTAATAAAAGGACCATTGTCAACGATACAGAAATGTCACGGTATCTCCAACGATACACATAAGCCATTGTATTTCTGACGTGTCTCTAACAGAAAAAAGTTATCACGTGGGCGATACATTTATGGTCATACTATTAGAGAACCTCCATCATCATATTAGAAGGTACTCTCATTTTTTTGTGAATGTGTATAAACTTGTTTTCATCATCATGTTAGAAAATAAACTCCCACCTTATGGTCATACGAAACAGAAAATTGAAACTCTTATTTGGTGTAGTAATAAACATACTAAATAGAATTTAAGTACTCAAACTAGTTTGTCATTTTATTTAGTGACTTTTGTTAAACCGCTCAGATGGAAACATAAAGCAATACGAACAACGTAACACTTGCAACCCACAGGTAGTGGGTACTCCACCGTAGTTCCACCCACGAGTAATGGGAATTGCAACGCAACAACTTGTGAACAATGGCAACTGCTCGCGCTAGTAGTATGAATTGAGGCGCGCAAAACAGCAATGGACGGTCTAATTCACAAATGTTGCAAAAATCATAGCACGCCACCTACCTTCGACTACACACCACCATCGTCGACCTAGTGCCGTCGTTGACCACTGAGTGCCACCACTGTTTTTGCCCTTTTCGTCGCACAGTGACGGATCTAGAAAAAAAATTTAGGTGTAACGTAATTTTTTTACCATACATTTATAAATAAAAAAAAAAAAAAATACAATAATAAAGGGGTCCGAATGAAAATCTTTAAAAAATACGAAGGAAATTAACTCGGATGAATTGAACTTGAAAGAGTTGTTGACTTGATGTCACATCCCGACTGACGGCGGAATCATCGAGGCGGACGAATGGGAGACGATTATTATAGCACATGGAACTAATTAAATTGAAATAATATTAAATGTCATTAATCATTGAACTTTACAAGACAAATAAATCATTACAAAATAATCAGGATACAATCAATAACATAAGATTTTCAATTACACTAGGTCTAAGTCCTATGAGCACAAGAAGATCTTTAAGTATCAAACCTGAAACATATTAAATATAAAGAGTCAATTATAAATTTGGTAAGTTCCCATGGTTAAAACACACACATATATGTATATATATATATATATATATAAAAGGGTTACAAGTAGCAATTCATGTCAATGGTTACGAGTTAGCAAGCTTATAGAACACATATAGTTACAATCAAACCTCGACTTGATTACAAGTATATATGATTGGCTAAGTGTACTTGGTTCTCATGATGAACAAGCATATGTCATCAAAAGCCGGCAATACATCGGCTTTAGCACCAAGTAGACTTGTCAGACCCAAAGATCTAAGACGTCGCTAGGCTAGTAATAGCTAATAAGTGTAAACAACATATGTATCTCATATAAGGCCAATAACACAAATAACTATGACAAATAAAAATATGAATTGCAAGTGCATTTACAAATATCAAGATGTTACAAGTGTAAGTTTATAAGGTTAACTATTTCAACCCAAAAGGTGTGAAATAAACTAAAAAGGGGCATGGAGAACTCGCATAAAATAAATAAGACACTACAAAAATGTGCGCTATTTAAGACTGAAAAATTATTCTCTGATACCCCTAATCAGTCTTTAATGGATATCAGAGACTGATTTTGGTCGTCCCCAGTCAGTTCTTAATACCTAGTCCTAGATACTCACATTAGTCACTAAATTTCAGTCTCAATTATATGCCGTCAATAGGGACTAACATTCAGTCTCTAAGACACCTAAATTTAGTCCTTAATTTATTCCATTGTTTCAAGTCATTTCAGTCTCGAATACCTTTCATCCGCGACTAAAAATTAGTCTTTGGTGATAGTCGTTTGGAGACTGAAAATTAGTTCTTAAACCTTGTCAAATTTGTCCTAAATATGCTTAGTTAGATCTAGGTTTCATGATAATTCAGTCCTTAATAGACGTTGTAAAGACTGAGATTTACTCCCTGATAACAAAACATTTAGTCACTAATGTATTCTTTAGAGACTAATAATTAGTACTTGATAACATAACATTTTAGTATTTAATATGTTTTTTCAGGACTGGATTTTAATCTTAGATGTCATATTAATTTGTGTCAAACGTATGTATCAAAGACTGAAAATCTATAAGTTTTAATAACTTTTTTAGTCCCAAATATGACTTTTACAAACTAATAAGTAGTAGCTTATAATTAATTGTTCATATCTTTAATATATATAAAAGTCGGAAGATTAGTCTTTAAAATCATACCCAAATATGTCTTAGATAACGTACTAAATTAAAACTGTCATATAAAGAAACAAACAACCAAACTCCATAAAACATAAAACAACCAAACTCCATAAAACATAAAACAACAAACACAATAAAAACATGTCTTAGCTAACATACTAATCAAACTGTCAGTGCCATGAACATCATCATTAAGTTGCTCCTCCGAATAGGTTGCTCCACTACTTGCAGCAGCGGATGCTACACCCTCAAAATCTGGAAACTTCGAGCTCATGAATATCGACAATTTTTCATACTTTTCATTGCTTTGTTTCAATTCTTCTTTTAGTGAAGCTACTTGATTGCGTAGAGTTTTGGCCTCGCTTGAATGTTGTTGAGAAGATTGAGTTGTTGATGTCATCCAAAATCTTTTTTTCTAAGCATCGGTCCAACGCCTACCATCCATGCAGATTTCTTTGTTTTCTCCTTGGCACACACACATTGAATAGCCTCTTTTTCTAGCTCATGGTGCATGGTAGTCGTTATAGTTGTACCTTCTAAAGTTAACTTCGCCACCGCCTCTTCTTTATGACGAATAATATTCTCCTAACAAATTTAATGGTATACAAAAACAAGAAAAATATTAAACGTATAATCAATTTGACATGATCCTAGAGAGTTATAACTTACATATTGAATGCGCGCGTCATCATTTAGCCATCCTTGTTTTTCAGCATTAAAATGTAGCTTGTGATATACTTCAAATGGGGTAGGGTGCGTTTGAGTCTCACAATTTGTCTATGATAATAAGAATTTAAGAACTTTAAATAAAGATAGATAAATATACTTTAAAAATATAAAACTAAGGTTAAGTTGCATAGACAAATTTAAAGCTAAGAGAACAATGAATGTCACTAGTTATTCGATCTTTATGCTCAATTAGAAAACTAAGCAAGTACACAATTAAACTCACTAGTTATTTGATTTTGAAGCTCAATTAGAACAATGAAGAGGTACACAATTAAGTTGCCTAGACAAAACTAGTAGTACTACACATATGTGTGTTTACATTTATTTGTCAAATAACATACTAAGTTATACGCAAATACTATGTTCAAATTTATTACAAATAATCAAAGTCTAATGTGTATGTTTCAAATATGGTTAAAAAAAACAAGGGGTGCTAAACTAATTCACTAAATCAAATAATTATTTAGATTTTAATATTCAAGACTTACCATGTGAAATACATGATTCACAATTGATCGTGAGCCTCCTCTACTTGCAATTCTTTGTTTTTGACGATTAATTTCCATCTGAATACTATATTTCTATAATAACCAACGCACATGTTAGAGCCTAAAAACTAAAACAAAAATTTATAAAATACATGGCTAATCAACTAGGAATACATATCATAATTAATCATGCAGTAATAATATAGAAAAACTGAGAATTATATTTTAATCTTATACATTAAATCATCTTTCCTTGGATTGATAATGTTAAAGAACATAATTGTAAACACCTTGCGGCCTACAGGTTATTGTAGTTTACGTAAAAGAACATAATTATATAATAAAAAGACAAAGGGTTTGTAAAATCTAATTATAAATAAATTGGTTTTTCAAGCACTGAGCAAACTTACTTGAGTCCATTGCAGCTCCCAATAGTCCATAAGTGGTTCCAATCTTCTGGGCTTCGACAATTGGGATCCATATTTGATCTTGCTAAATGTGGATTGGTTCTTCCCCCATTCTTCTTCCAATGAGCACTCAACTTTCCTCTAGTACGTCTCCATTAACGATGTAGCTGATCATCCACATACGCCATAAAAACTATATCTGCTCGCAATAACTGGAATTTTGCCTACATGAATATATATGCGAACAGTACCACTAAATATATAATAGGGAAAAACATAAAAGTTTTTCAATGCAAACCAAGTATAGAATTAATAATATTTTTTATATTAAGAATGAAAATATAACATGTTAATAACTTCTAAATATATAAAAGTTAATAATATTTACGACTTACTTGTAACTTTTCATACATTCGCTCCATAAAATCGGCAGGAATGGACTCCCATTTATGAAAGTTCATCGGACATATATTCGCATTACGATCCCACACTCGGTTGCAAACTGAGTAGCTGAAGTCCCAACGAATTTCTTTACTTTTTTATCATGTTCATTGGCCATTGTTAAAGAAAGTTTAGAACCCTCAGGCAACGTCTCCAAGTCTTTGTAGCACTACGATTAAGACTTCGACCACGCCTTTTTGGTGGATCACCCGGGGGTTGATTCGCATCTGGACATTAATTCACATCCGTAGTAAATATTATAAGTTAGCCAAAATACATCAGAATAAAATCATTTCTCATATAAAAACATGCATATGTATAAATAATATGCATCAATCAAAATATTAAATTTAACATTGTACAAATATAAAATGTACCTGAGTGAGGAACATGTTCAACTGCAACAGCTGCGTTTTCAAAATATTATTATTAATATTCACTACAAATGAAAATACTTATATGATATAACAAAAAAATGAACATTTACCATTAGAATCAATGTTGGACGAACGACGATTGCGTTTACGTGTGGGTTGTACGATCTCAGATGAACTTCCATCAATGGTTGGCTGAGTTTTAAGTTGACCTGAATTGTTCTTTAGATCTTTCTTGTAATGGCACTAACCATCGTCACTAACAAAACTATCCACATTGTACTGCATAAAAAGAACCAATACAATCATTAGATTCAATGTTAAACATCTAAGATTAAAAAGAAAGTTCAAACTATTGGGTCAACATCTAAGAAACTATTAAGTTGACCTGAAAGTAAGTTTGCTGAAACTTAGATTCAATACATTTCATTCAAATGTAAAATTAATTTAAAGCTTAAACCTTTTTGCTGAATTTTGGATGTTTGAATTCATTTTTCTCAGAATTTGACAGCAAGATCTATGCTCCTTTTTAATTCAACAATGACAAAACATGTTTTTTGAATTGATATTTGTCAATTAAATAGATATAGTGTGTATTATAAAGGAATCCATGTTCATCATTCTGTTTCTTATAATTAGCACCATCATTGCGGACCATTTACCTCTACGAAGGCATTCACCCACTAAAGTGTGTCTAGGATTAAAAGTGAAAACACGAAATCATGTTTCAAGAAATATGCTATTTCCTAGATTTTATTGAGGTTAATCATAAAACTAAAAAATTAAATGATACACAGAACTTGAATGCCAAACACCAATGAATATATCAAGTTCTGCCTTCTTAATTTTAAAGAAGAATTCCAGAGGTAATTTCCTTACATGACATATTCATTCATCAAATGCATTCAAAGAAACATACCAATAAACTAAAAGATGGAAATCAACTAAGTGAACATGATTACAGCATATCACTGATCTTAAGGACTTTTTAATGCCAAACTAAGTTGTCGAAGTAATCCAAAATCAATCCCCACTAACTCTTGCTTTTGACTATAGTATGGTCTCCACATAACATATAAAAATTATCGTAAATATGCATCCTAAAAAGAATAAAATAAGTTACATTCAAGCAAAATCTAGAAAAATTATACCATTATCAGTTCACCAAGTCAAACGACATACCTTGATTCGCAGATACCGATCGATTTGAGTGAAATTCGTCAAACGGTACCAGACTTTAAGAGCGCACATAGAAGAAAGAGAGGACAGTTTGTTTCATGAGAAAGGAACTGAAGGATAATGGGGTTTGAATCATTACTATGGAACGTGGTTATGGAGGGGTTTGACATCCCTATTTCTCTGGTTGTTCTTGTAAAACTTTAGTGGGAAGTTATGGAATAAAATAAGGGTTTTAGTATGTATATTTTGATGGAAATATATAATTTAATTATTTGACTATTATGATCTGTGAAACAAAAATTAAATTTGATTCATTTTTTTCTTGATTGACTCTATCTATAAGCATGATTACATATTATTTGTAGTTAGTTTATTATTATGTAATGTAATGCCGATTTATAAATTTTATTCATGATATAGATTGAGATTTTGTCTAAAGTTATGTGTTTGGAATATAAAAGTTTTCAGTCATTAGAAATAAGATAAAATAATGTTTTAAGTAGCACGATCGGCCCCGAAAATTCCAAAAGGCGCTGATCTTGGGAAAGGAAAAATACGAGTCTCATAATCTTCTTACTCTAAGAAAAGAATAACTTGAGATGACACATGTTAGCACCACAACTAGACCTGGCAAACTTGACCCATCTGTATAGTTATCGGTTTTTTGTTCTGATTGGGGTTTTTTGTTCAATTTCAATTCTGATGACCAATAATAATTTGTAAAAAAATAGATCAAACCAACATAATTTGCAAAAAATTGGTCATAATTAGTATCAAATGTGACCCATCCTGACCCGACCCCTCTTAACCTGAACCCATTTTAACCCGAACCCACCCTCATCCGTTTCTGATCTGAACCCGTCCTGATCCAAACCCGTTCTGACCCGAACCCATCCAGACCCGACACCTAACCCAACCCGACCCGCCCATTTTGGCAGGCCTAACCACACAACAAATTTACTAACTACTTAATGTTAACGGGTCATATGCGTTTGGATTGTTGATAGCATTTAGTGGATAGACCTTATAGGTCATATTATGTTTGAAACGAATACAATAAAATAGTCATAGACGTTAGTTACCCTAAGTGGCCCTAATTTGTGATGATCGATATATCAACCCTGTATGACCTAAATACTCCTAATTCACCTTAATTAATCTTGACGCGCCACAGGCCTTATGGGTCATGTTATAACTGAAACGAATACAAATAAAATAGTCATTGACCTTAGTTACCCTTAAGCGACCCTAGTTGATATTATGAACCCGAATTAACCCGAATCCTCACGATATACCCTAGTTAATCTTAACAAGTCATATGTTTGGATCACGGATAGCATTTAATGGATATGTGTTACAAGTTATGTTATGTTTGAAACGAATACAGATAAAATAGTTATTGACGTTAGTTATCCTTAAGTGGTCCAAATTGATGATTACTTGATAACTAAAAATTGAGACCACGCGTTGTCGTGCGGGTTTGTCTCAGACTCTTTTGAGTTTAGTTTGTATGTAATGGTGATTTGCGCATTGTTGTTCGATCTGATTTTAAAAACATTGCCATTAGTAAGGCGTCCGGTCCGACGTCTGAACCGCTTCTAAAAACATTGTCATTAGTAATTCAATTGTTTTAATAAACTTAAAGTTAAATATTTTAACTCTCTGAAAATTTAGAAATAGTTTATAACCATGAACCAAAAATCAAGACAGTCATCTTAAAGGTACATTGATTGGATTGGTTGGATGAGTCAAACCGCTAAAAAAACAAATGACTCTAATGTATTCAAAAGTTAAATTTATATATCTTATCTAGTTTAATTTAGACTTCCATTTGTGATATATAAAAATTCAACCATTTACATTCTCTTCAAAAGTTTAAAGTCTCAACTTAAATAACATGGTTTATATTATGTTTATCAATACGTTTTAATTTCGGATTTCTTAAAGGATGTAAAATAAACTAAAAAAAGTGTACGGGTTGGGTCTCGAACCCAAGCTTCTCATGTATTAAATCAATTGCTTACCGGTCAGCTTTGATCAAATTGGTGTTATGGTTTGTAATGGATCTTTAAATATTTAAATGTAAAATAGAAATCCTTTGCCCAAAACCCTGCCTCTAAGCATTCATGTTTCCTTTTTCTTTTTATTTATCAAAAACCCTCGTCGCCGTCCAATTCCTCAAGAAGTTGATTTTCATCGCCGTCCAATTCCTCAAATTCTACCAATTTGCTATCTGACCACACCCCGCCGATCGACCACTACCGCAGGCCTTGCTGCCATCAACTTAGGCGGCGACCGACAATCGTTTGTCAGTTTGTGTGACTTGTATCCCTGGATCTTGGTTAGTTTTCACGCATTGAAGTTGCAAGGTAACTTTTTTAAGTTAGTTTTATTGAGTAGTTGAGTTAATTTTGTTTCGAATAACTCATACTTGTTTAATTTGAAGAATTACAGAGTAGATTTCTTCATTAGTTCATTGAAGGACATGGGCTTTATTCTAGATGTGAAAACTTAAATTGAGCCAACTTAAATTTTAGTTTTTGTAAATAGTGGGTGAAGGGTCATTGTTGTTGTGGATTAGTAATGCTTAATGTTATCTTAGACCCTTTTTTATTGTTTGTAGGTTGTGTGTTTTCCTTTCTGTCTCTACAACTTTCATCTTAAGAAAAACTAGCTTAATGTTCAACTATAATAGGGTATGACCTTAATTTATTGTGTTCTTTTAGTCTTAGACATGTTAAAATTTATTCAATGCATAATCTATTATTTGCCTCGTCACTATACAACCATTTCAGGATTTCATAATGACTTTGGATAAAAGTTGGACTAAAATCACTAATAAGGTAGATCCAACGTTCATTAAAGGAGCGTTTGCTTTTGCGAAAAGGGGTGAAACATACATTGATAGTGAAGGTCAGATACATTGTCCTTGTAGAAATTGGCCATGCAAGAAGACATATCCTAGTGTTGTTGCTACTCATATCATACATAATGGTTTTGAACCGACATACAATGTATGGGTATATCATGGTGAACATCTACCGGGTTATGAAACAGACGAAACAAATAGTGAGGGCGGAGGAAGTGAAGACGAATCAAATGACGGTGTCGATGAGTTACTTGATGATGCTTTTCCTATGGGCAATGAAGCCGAATCTGGAAATATTAATGATGGTGCTGGTAAACGTAGTAACCCAAATGTGGAGAAGTTATTTGTCGATATGGAAAAGCCTTTATACCCAGGGTGTGAAGAGTTTTCTATATTAGGATTTTTATTGGAGTTAATGAACGTGAAGGTAACATGTAAAATGACAAATGTGTCAATGGATATGATTTTAAATTTATTTAGTCGGGCTTTCAAGAACGCAAACTTGCCGAAGAACCATTATGAGGCGAAAAAAATACTTAAGTACTCTTGGACTGGGATACGAATCTATCCATGCTTGTAAACATGATTGTGCATTATTTTGGAAAGAAAACGCAGGATTACAAAATTGTCCGGTATGTAACACTAGTCGTTATGAAGAAACCAGCAAAGGGAAAAAGAAACCGGTAAAAGTCTTGTGCTTTCCCATCACAAGTAGACTTAAGCGTTTATATGCTTCAAGACATACATCTACGGAAATGTTGTGGCACGATCGACAAAGAACCAAAGAAGAGGGAGTTTTAAGGCATCCGGCAGACGGAAAGGCTTGGAAACACTTTGATACAACGTTTCCTGATTTTGCAAATGATCCTAGAAATGTTCGTCTAGGGCTTGCAAGTGATGGTTTTAATCCTTTTGGGGCAATGAGTCTCTCTTATAGTATGTGGCCTGTTGTGCTCATACCATATATATGCCTCCTTGGAAATCTATGGTTGATGCTTCATTTATGTTGACATTGCTGATTCCCGGAAGAGATTCACCAGGAAAGGATATAGATGTATTTTTGCGTCCACTCATAGATTAGTTGAAACTTTTATGGGATAAGGGTGTTGAAACATATGATTGCGAATCAAAACAGATGTTCAACATGCGTGCCGCACTTCTATGGACAATTAATGATTTTCCTGCATATGGTTACCTATCTGGATGGAGCACGAGTGGATACAAGGCATGTCCGATGTGCAATGAAGATGCTAGCAGTATTCGTATACGAGATAGAATAGCATATGTAGGTCATAGGCGATTTCTCCCACTCGATCACCCTTGGAGGAAATCACGAGATTTTAATGGCCAGAGAGAGACTAGTCTTGCACCTAAAGTTGTCAACGGAGATGATTGCTTACGTCAATTGAAATCTCATTATACATCATCATGGAAAACATACGTCTCATGGCAGGAAAAAAGAAAACGCGACCCACATGATTTAAACTGGTCAAAGAAAAGCATCTTCTTTGAACTCTCGTACTGGCCTAAGTTGTTGATTCGTCATAACATAGACGTGATGCATGTTGAAAAGAATGTGTGTGAGAACGTGTTAGGAACCTTGTTAAATATAGAAGGAAAGACGAAAGACACTGACAAAGCTCGACTAGATTTGGAAGATATGAACATACAAAAGGAACTTCACTTGGTGCGGAAGAATGACCATTGGGTTAAACCACATGCGATGTATGTTTTAACCCAAAATGAGAGAAAACAATTTTGTAACCTACTCAAGTCTGTACGTTTTCCTGATGGGTATGCTGGAAATTTAGCTAAAAATGTGATTGTTGAGCAAGGAAAGGTATATGGGCTTAAATCACATGATTGTCATGTTTAATACAACGCATAATTCCTATTGCAATCCGACCGTTTTTTACCAAACAAATTCGTGATGCATTAGTCGAGTTGTCTCAGTTTTTCAAAAAACTAACTGAGGTCACATTACACATGAGGGAGTTGAAAGCATTACAAGAAGAGATAGTTAAGATTTTGTGCAAGCTTGAACGAATATTTCCTCCATCATTTTTTTACAATTATGGTGCACTTGTGTGTTCATCTTCCTGAAGAGGCAATATTAGGAGGACCCGTGCAATCAAGATGGATGTATCCGATTGAAAGATACCTTGGCCATTTAAAGAAATATGTTAGAAACAAAGCTAAACCTGAAGGCTCGATAGCAGAAGGTTATATTGTTGAAGAAGCTATAACATTTTGTTCACACTATTTACGAGGTGTTGAGTCAAAGTTGGACAAACGTGATAGAAACGATGATAAAATTCTATTGACGCTCAAAACTACGTGTTAGATATTTTCAGATTGAGTGGCCGAGGCATTGGGAGGAAAGAAGTTCGTATCCTTCCTAGTAATCTTATGAAGAGAGCGATATGGTTTATATTTAATAATTGTCAAGAGATTCAACCATACATAGAGTAAGTCCTTTTCTATCTTTGTTTGTGAATAATATAAAATGTTAAATGTTAATAAATTATATTTTATCCACATGTCACAGAGAACACTTACGGTTGTTACAAAGTCAACATCCTGAAACTTCAGATTTTTTCGAGATACAACGGTCTACATTCCCGGATTGGTTTGCGAAACGGGTAATAATTACACCCTATTCTACTTGCTTTAATTTATGAAACTGCATTTCTCTCTAATAACATGATTATTATGTTTAAAATTGAGAACAGATTCGAGAAATGTATACGTTAAATCCATCTCAAATTAATGAGGAGTTATATGCATTGTCTTCCCTTCTGATAATCGAGTTTCATATCACAAAGGATATATAGTGAATGGGGTTAAATTTATAGTTAAGTCAAGAGATGATTGTAGGCAAACACAAAATTGTGGAGTAACAGTTCCTGGCGTTCACAATGATGTTGAAGATGATTATTATGGATATCTTGACGAAGTGATTGAATTGTCATTCATACGAGATTATCGTGTTATTTTATTTAAATGCACATGGTTTGACACGGACCGTCGTAGAAAACACATCATATTCGAACCTCATTTCATAAGCATAGACACTTCCGGAATGCTTATAAGGAAGATCCTTTTATTTTTGCAAACCAGGCTAAACAAGTGTTTTATATAAATGATCCACTTAAGCCAAATTCAGATTGGAAAATCATTGAAAGAATAACTCACAGACACCTTTGGGATATTCCGGAAGACAAGAGTTCAGAAGATTTGTTAGAAGATTTCAACCGTGTTCGTGAAGATATTACTGAAAATATTATTGAAAATGTTGATGTTCAGGGTTTGGATGACATTGTAGATGATTTTATTGATGACGAGATAGATGATTCTGATCACAGTATGGAAGATTTTGGTTTAGAGATTAATCTGGATGATTCAGACACTGATAAATCCAAAAATAATGAAGATGTTGATTCAGACGATGATGATTTGTAAGGTCAAAGTCTTTATATTTTGTAAATTTTTAATTATATAAATTTCTCAAATACTACTTCTAACATACATGTATTAACAAAATTATTTAACATTATTCAAACATTCACTTTGGATAAAATGGTGGCAGGTAAATATGAAGATAGGTTGCACTCGATTCTGGTTTGGATTTGATTCAATGGCTGGGCATGGGAGTTATTTTTAATTGAACAAACTATTGATTTGAAATGTGTATATTATATTTCTTTGATTGATAATTAATAGTAGTGTACATGTTTCATAAATAGTTTGGTTTTTCATTTTTTGTCTTGAAATACTTCAACTTTAGACACTGATTTTCAATTTTCAATACATTATTTTATAATTGTATAATTTGGTTCATATTATTTGAGAATATGAATCGATCATTAGTTAGTTTTCTATACAAGTCTTTTCAAATTGAAAGTCAGCCTTTGCTTTGATTTGCTTTAATAATATTAGTAACTAATACATGATTTATACTATTTTTTAGAAATAGTTAAATGCGTTTTCTTTGTTGAAGTCAAAAAATATTTATTCTTATTTAGTGTTCTTGTTGATTTTTGAACTTATTTTATGCATATATATAATCAACCTGACTCGACCTAAACCAATCCTAATATGTTTTTCTAATCGACACGTCCTACCCGAACCTATCCAAATGTGACATCGTGCCCGAGCCAATTTGTTTTTTACAAGTATGCTCGTAAGTAATTTACAAATTGATATGAACATGACCTGCTATGCATGATAGTTAAAAACTATATGGTGAATGTTTCTAAATTTTAACCATTGTATTTAATGAATTTAGCTAACCGGTTATAATATGTGTTTCAGATTTGTGATAATGCTAAATTTTAGAAGAACTTATTATAGAGACTTGTGATATTTGGGCATAAAAGATTGCTGATGTGATGCTGTTGCAAATTGGTTTGGATGATAATGAGTTTTTTTGTATTTGTTGTACTTTTGAACTTATTTTTGTATTATTTTTGGATTGACTTAGACTATTATGTATTATGCTAAACTTATATTGACGCATATATCAATTGAACAAAATACTGATTTGAAAGGTGTATATTATATTTCTTTGTTTCAGTAATTAATAGCAGCGTACAAGTTCATAAATAGTCTTCCATTAGTTTATCATTTTTTTTGTTTTGAAATACTTTAACTTTAAAGACTGATTTTTAGTTTTCAATACCTTTTTTATAATTGTATAATTTGGGTCATATTATTACAGAATATGATTCGATAATTATTAGTTTTCTACACAAAAGTATTTCCAAATTGAAAATCAGCCTTTGTTCGACTTGCTTTAGGAATTTTAGTAACTAATTTGTAATCTATACTATGTTTTTTAAAAATACTTAAATGTGTTTTCTTTGTTGGAGTTGGAATATTACTTCTTATTTATTACATGTAAACAACTCTTTAGAGACTTAATATTTGTTTTAAATAAAGACACTCATAACATATTTAAGACAGAATTCTAATTTTCGATACTTATTTAATTACATAAGTTGTGTCGTATTATTATATACATAAATCATTCTTTAATCATTATTATATGAGAAAGTCATTCTGGATTGAAATTCAATCCTCGATTCAATTTACAATATGAATATTCAATAACTGATTTGTAGTCTCTAATATATTCTCAAAAGTAAATTTATTTTCTTTATTAAAGTCTAAATATCAATCCTAATTATTACATCTAAAATCTTTACAAACTAGATATCAGTTCCAAAACTACAATTATAGTTTGTTTACGATTGATTTCCAGTATTCAATACATTTCTTATAATAACATAATCCACATAAAATTATTAGAGATTGTAAATCAATTATTAATCATTTTCTAATGCAAAAATCATTAGGAACTAATTTCAGTCCCTAATTCAATATGCATTTTGAATATTAAGAACTAATTTTTAGTGTTTAATATATTCCTATTTATTAGAGATTGATTATCAGTTACTCAATAATAACACCATTTAGATATCTTATTGGGACTGAAATTCAGTTATCATCAAACTTTCCTCCATAAACTCTAGTTGTTTATGTGTATTGAGACTGATATTTAGTATTCAATAGGTTGTCCTAGTTTTGGGGACTGATTATCAGTTACTTACATTAAGCATACAAAATTTAGTCTCAAAATACATTTGTAACTGATAAATTAGTCTTCGATAGTATGTATTTGAGACTGATAAATCAGTCTACAATAACTTAGTTCCTAATAGTCATTTTTCTTGTAGTGAGATGATAGTAAGAAATTAACGATGCTCCAACGATTCCTTTTTACAAGATACCTAACGTATATATATTCCAAGGTTAAGTTTAAAGGTAAGATTAACGAATAAACGTGAACTAGGGTTTCAATTGGAAATTTGGGGGTTTAAATAGTTAAATGAAATAATGAATCTTCTATGTTTTGGTTTAATAAAGATGGTATAAATCAATTAAAACCAAGAATATATTAAAAAGTTATTTAATAATTTAATTTATTGATTAATAAAATTAAGTATAATGTGTGAAAAGAAATGATTAATTTAATAATTAATTATTTAAAACTTGATAAAGGTGATTAATTGCATACTTATTAAATGACTTTAAAATTATTTAAAATCATTTTATAAAGTTTTGAGCTTTTAAAATGGTTTATCATAAAGGTTTTATAATACAAAACCTTAAAAATAAGAATAAAGCAATTTATATTGTTTTACAAATTTCAAGAATTTAAATAAAAGTTAATGAATAAATTTATTAACAAATTATTATATAACATGCTTAAATGATTAGATGAATAATTAATTATTTAAATAATTATTTAAATAATTATTTGAATAATTATATATTTAAATAATAGGTTTATAATATTTAAATTATATAAAATAATTAATAAATTTTTATAACCTTTGTTATTCTAAAAAAAATAGTTAAATTTAAAATCATAAGTTTTAATACTTTTAAAATAATTTAATAATTCCTGAAAGGTTTTAATTAACAAAATAATTTTTAATTTTGATTTATTAATATACCTTCAAGCAGTACACTAGCAACATGTAGAAAGAATACCTTCAAACTTCAAATATCTAAGGCTTCAAATGCGTATATGGGCAGCAACCCTAATTTCAAATCTCTAATCTTTAATTTATATAATACAATTCAAATTCATAAAATTCCAAATCTTTAATTCATATAACACAATTTAAATCCCTAATTTCAATACAATTTCCCAATTGTCAATAAAACCTAAAAATGAAATCAATTAACAAATAATCAATCTTCTAGTCTAAAAATCTTGCAAATAACATTTAAACCTAGAATGTAGAAAAAACCTTCAAACATCAAAGATTCAAGGCTTTAAATGGGTAAATGGGTAGCGGCCAACAATGGTGGCAGCGACAACGACGGAGTCGCACGCATGCGCCAGCAGCGGCGGAATTGGAGCAACAGTGCCACTGGATCACAGGCGGTGCATATGGAAGGGGAGTAGGCAAACAACGGGTTTTTTTGGGAGGGGGTGGGTTCTGAATTTGTTAATTAAAAAGGGAAAATGGGTTTTATAATGATTGGGCTATTAATTGGGTTTTAAAATAAATAGGGCTTTTAAATTAATTGGGTTGTTAATATACTGGGGTTTTAATGTTATTGGGTTTTTAATGTTTTTTTAAAAGGTAATATTTTTTATAAAATATTAGACTACTTTTTATAAATTTTAAAATATTTTATAAAGTTTTGAGTTTACTTTTTTAAGGATAACGTAAAATTTTCTCAGGAGTAATGTAAAAACTTAAAATAATTTTTTTACATAAAAAACTATTTTTTTACTCTACGCATAAAAAGTTTAGGGGAAGCGGGATGAGGATACCCCTCATCCCTATGTAGGTCCACCACTGGTCACACATTGTCGTTGTGTCACGCCCACATGCGTATGCGCCTTTGTTGTTAATTTTTTTTACAAAAGTTGTTTAAAATTAAAACTTTTCTTAAAAACTACACACAATTTCCAACATATTGTAAGGTGTAAAAGTTGACCCCTCGTAGCGTCAGTATTGTTCACTTTGCTAACAAGTAGCTTAAGGATTTGCTCAGTTGAAAAGGATCACCACCTAATTTTTTTTTTGCATGGTAGTGTAAATTATTATATAAATATCGAGTTCGTCCCCTTTAAAAAAATTTAATTTCGCCCCCGCCCCCTCTACGAAGATATTTAATCTCCGCCACTTTTTATTAATTCACACTTCGATTGGTTAAGCTAATAAGCTTAAGTGTTTACTTTTTACTATTTTATATAGAATTTAAATTGCGTAATAACTTCACACAAACATTTATTGTAAATAGTTATTTTGAATGGAAACTACGAAGATGTTTAAACTCCGTCACTTTCTTATTAATTCACACTTCGATTGGTTAAGTGTTTACCTTTTACTATTTATAATAGCTTCACACAAACATTTATTGTAAATAGTTATTTTGAATGGAAACAATGTCAAAGAAGCTGGAATAGCTCAGTTGGTTAGAGCGTGTGGCTGTTAACCACAAGGTCGGAGGTTCAAGCCCTCCTTCTAGCGATTTGTTTTGTTTTACTTCGATTTTTTTATTTAAAACTGAAATTTAACAACTAACGTTTTTGAAATGCTGTATTTTTGTTGATATCCTGTTCTCAAAATATTTAATGGATTGGATTATACTTAACATTTGATTTTTATTTTTCAATTTTATTTATACTAACCATTTAATCAATAAAGCTTCTGGTATAATCATACAGATCTAAATTGACGCTTATTCTATTTCGCTCACACTGGTAATCATGAGCTTATATTTGAAAATATAATCTTTTTTTAAATGAAACAAGTTGCAATCAAATTTGAATCAAGTTGTTAGATCGTCTTTAACAATAACAGTAAAAGTAAAGAATGTTACTAGTCAAATTATCAATATAAAATATTATCTATAAATGGAAATAATTTATATTATTATAATATAATTTAATTATTAAACAAAACTATTTTACTATTACTGAATATCGCCTAACATCTCTCTTATAAGAATTTAAACACATTATTTTTATGAAAGCACAGAAAGACCGATTAATGTCATGTGCTACAAGATCATGGATATCACAATTATTTGGAACATAAATACCTATGTATTGTATTTTCATATGTTATTGTACCATGGGTATCATGTAAAGATGTAAGAGCCAGTATTTAACAAGATGTGGTTTAGGTCAACAGAAGTCAACAGCGGTTATTCGGTGAACCGTTTCAGACTAGGAACCGGTTTTTAAAGAAGTGCATGATCCTTTCATAGTTTCATTCTAGTTCTGCTTTTTCTCCCTTGGATTAAACAAAATTTAAACCAGTACAACTCGGGTCATAAATCAATCACAATACAGCATTTCAAGTTCAACTCTTACTAGTTCTTGCCAAACCAAACCGCTTCATGATGTTTCATTTGTTCTTTTTGTCTTGAAAATAGAGGTGTAGAACAACGAACCATTACACTTATGAGCTAATGAAGTCTATATACTTTTAAATTAATGTTTTACTTCATATCATGTCAAATATATTCATCACACAAATTCAACAGTTCAATATTACGAAGGGCAAAACAGAAAACTGCACACGTTTAGACATTTGTATCAGTTTACAAAACAACCAGTTTTAACTATTCATTGTTCAGACTTCAGCCAGACTAGTCGACCACTTAACGCTAAGAACTGATTTCTGAATTCAGACCTAGCGGTTCAAAACACAAGAAACTAATCTAGTTCCATGCTTTTAGGGAGGGGAAAAGAAGCACAACAATGGTAATAGCCATTTTCATCATACACAAACCTTTGTGAAACATGGATTTCAGGGATAACGTATTCTCCCCAATCTTCTGTACCATATCGCTTCATAATGCCTCGAGCATCAAACCAGTTAGACGGGTCATACCTTGTGTCATTTCTCCTGCTCAATACAATTTTCTTGACATTTTTATTCATTTACTTACATATGATTTGATCTAAATCATGTTTGATTTTGGATTATGTTCGATCTCTAACAGGTTAACCAAGCAAAAAGTGTATCTTGATTGCATAAAACCCCTCCTATGTTATATTTCTAGTAACGTGATAACCAGATAGCGAAAACTCATAGAACCCAACAAAACCATTCTCTAACATGCAACTTGTATTGGGCAACTGACCTCCAAGGGGATTAATGGGAGAAAACCGGTAGAAGTTGGATTTGAAAAGACCTCATTTATTCCAAAATAAGGTAGAAGTTATAGATTTCATAATCATATTTGACACTCGTTTTTTTAGGGTTATTGGATTTTAATAATCCCAAGGTTCGTTTATTGGTCGGGATTAATCCCAACTCAATAAATGTTTACGGATATTCTCAACTTTGAGTTTATTTTCCTTCAACTATCCCTTACTAAATGAGAGTTAACCCCGTTAGTTTTTTTGATAACATGGACTGTTTTTGTGGTCAAAACACTAAACAGAAAGTTGAAATCCATCATCGATACCATCAATTCGAAACTTCCGCACCCAAAAACCCGTCAATCTCCGCCTCCTAATTTGAACCACTGAACTCGTTGGAGGTAGAATTCAATTGATGATGGAGGTTAGACAATGAAAAATGGACCTAATTGAGACTAAACGGTGCTAGAGTTGAAAAGCAGCTCAAAGTTGGCCTCATTTTATAAAAAAAACTAACGACGGTTAACTCTTAGTTTGTAAGGGATCATTGGAGGAAAATAAGTTCAAAGTTAGAAGTGCCTGTAAACATTTCATTGAGTTGAGATTAATCCCAGCGAATAAATGAAAGTTGTGATTATTAAAATCCAATAACCCTTTTTTATTAGCTATAAATTTTGGACAAAACTTGTTTCCGATTAGCTCAAGTTGTACCAGTAGAGCTACTCTCATTTTGACACCTCTACCTTTTTAGATGGGATGATCTATAACCCAACTATTTAAAATATTTCGTTAAGATCACATCTTAATTTTTAAAACTACCTCATACGCCGCCCAAGTATTAATCTGATTTCATTTTATACCAACTTTAGGTCAGAAAAAAAAACGAAAAAAAAATATGTTGACGAAAATACCCTTTAATTTGTTTAAAAGATAAGATCTTTGATGAGGATTCTATATGATATAGGTTAAAGCTGTTTATATATTTATTTTTATAAAGAGCTTATTCATCAATTTATAATTTTTAAGAAATTGGTATAAATGAAACCATATACATAATGGCTAAAAGGTAATTTCAATGGGTGGTGACTTTAATAAAAAAGTTGAATATTCAGGTGAAAACCCCCTTAAATTTCTGTGTACGATATATATGCTTGTGATATTTTTTTTTCAAAAGATCCAAGGGAATTTTCATCATTTCACATTTTTGGTTGAAATTGATATTAACACACAAACAGGACGCTTGTTTGGACGGTCTATAAAGTAGTTTTAATTCATGAAAGGGCTTGATGAAAAAAGTTGAATGCTAGGGTGGCCTTCACATGCATTAACCCATTTTAGGCGGATAAGAAATGTAAAATGAAATAATTAGAAAGTAATAAATGGAACTAGAATTCTCTAACCTCTTCCTTTGCCTCACATTCATCACTGTGGCATGCAACTGCATCGTAGTAAAATAAAAAATTAAAATTGATGGGAAACACATATATTGTTCTCTATAATTGCAACAAGAAAATGATAATAACCAAAAATCAACTAGTAATATTACATACCTTTAATGTATGGTTGGCGTCTCTCTCAAGAACAAGCCCGCCTTTTACAAAAGCATCAGTGATGATTTCTAAGAGAGTTCAGGAAAAAGAACACTAGAAAAATCTTCATTATACAAGAAAAAACTGCAGGATGTTTTTGTTTTACCGCATTTAACAAGAAAGTAAAAAATTCTTTTTTGCATAAAATAACAAAATACGACAACTAAATTCCAAATTCTAGAAATCAACTACAAAAGTTCTCTAGAAGCAGGAACAAGCCCTTTTTGTCGCGAAAATAACAATTTTTAGCAGGACATCGTCTTCTGCGGAATATCTGTTGTAGTTTTTGAATTTCAGAAATTTGTATTTGTTATTTAAGTTAAGGTAAAAGTTATTGAAACATATAAATAAATACACTTAATCAGGTGAAAAACTATTTTTGCCAAAAAAAAAATTCACTGGAAGTTTTGTACTATGTCAGGTAGAGAATAAGTAGCACACAGTATCATGCAAGTTTATGTAATAAAGCTATTATTATAAAATAAATAGGTGCATAAAAAATGTGGATACTGCAGGCATGCAAAAGTCTATCCTCACCACCTACTACTTCAACAGGAGCATAGAGAACACGAGCCTTTTCAAAAGAACCTTTCATGCAATCCTGAAAGCAGAAAGAATGAATTAACAAGTATAAAAAGAATAGTAACAAAAATACATAAAACCCCCTCCAGATGTGCAGTTGCATTTTGAAAGTCATTGGTGAGACTTAGAGGTGGCAATTTCGACATTTTACTTTTGAATGGGTCAATTTGGGTTGTGTTTTATCTCAAAAGAGCAAACTATGCCAAATAAAAAAAATAGCTTAAAAAGGAACAAGTTTAAAGTTGCCGAAAAACTATTTTAATGTCTTTGATCTCCTATATTGCATCTATTCAGCTATTAAGGTCATTATTGAAAAAATATTGTTATAATCATGATTAAACACTAATACTTTGCTGTATATAATATCGTTTTGTAAACATAATTAAATCACTGATAAACTCATTTAAAAGATGAACATAGAGTGTTTATAGGTCAGTCCAGCCCTACCTGCATGTATCCACATACTGAAAGATGACCTTGTTTCAGGCCGAAGTCATTTTTGACCCATTATCCACCCTAACCACACGCCCAATTTGTCACCCAATGTCTATTTTAATGATTCTATCATAGTTAATGCATTAAAAATCATAAAAATTAAAATTGTTCACAGGTCAATCCAGCCCTACCTGGCATGGTTCTACCCATACTGAATGTTAACTGCAGAAAGATTCTTACCAGCCCGTTAAGTTTGATAGATACAGGTCGGCCATCTAGTGCATCCATTACTTCTGCTTCAATTCCCTGAGTGGTGATATTGTAATAGAACAGTTGTTCAATAAAAAGTACTTCAGTCGCACAAAAAAGTTTAAACAATCGAACTAACCTTGAAAATCTTAACAGCAGCATTGACTCTCTCCGTGTTCCACAACTTCAACATGAGCACAGTTAAGTGAAGAGTCTTTGGATTAATAAAGATGGATTTATCTATTCCTAGTTCTGTTGCAAGCAAGATATCAGATATTAAAAATCACATATAAAGATGGTAATTTGAAATAGTTTAGTAATAAACAAGTCAATGCAGGTTATGTTGACTCTAAAGGGTCAAACAGATAGAATAAGACATTGCAAGAAAGAGTAAACGAGTCAAAAGTCAGCCAAAGTGTGATTTTAATGCATAAAATTGTCTTCTTTGAAAAAATAGTTTTTCTTTTGTTCTTAAAATATTATATTAGCTTTTGTAATCATACCTGACACCCTAACTGTTCATGAAAAATTAAAAAATGGTACCCAACCCCGTGCAAACTACCCATTTTGACATATGAAGCAGATTTTGCATAAAGAGTGTTTCGGGTCAACCAAACTCGACCCATATCAGATGATTAGGAAAGTACCCTTTTTTGACCGCTATCTCACCCAACCATGTTGCTATCACTAAGCACAAACATTCAAAATATAAACAGATTTCCAACGCGACTCATGTTAAAAACTACCCATTTTGACCAGTTACCCTACCAGCCCAACCCTCCCATTTTGCCAACTCTAATCACAAACATTCATGAAGATAAGTAGGATATTTAGCTAAATCAGGCAAGCTATACATTTTTCATGAAAAGCAGTGCTTACAAAGTATGTATGATACATAAATAAGAATCAAATTTCAACCCCCTCCTTCAGCAAAGTGGCAAACAAACCACCATGACTCCAAAAAAGATATAAAGAAAATGGACAAAAAGGAACTTATATTATCATGGTAGTTTTGTCCACATACCAGATAATGTGGGAGTCCCTGGCTTTGAGGCGAAGGTAGCTCGGGATTTAGGGGCATAACTCACAAGAGGTATCTTAGTGGCATCCACTTCAATACTTTCACTATTTTCTTGAACTTTAAGTGTGGCCACTACTTGAGGTGTTTCAACCATATTGTGGTCCCCATCTTCCTCTTTTGTACTATCTCTATTAGAACTACTACCAAAGTCCTCATTAGGATTTGCATCATTTCTCCCTAATATTGAATTCTGAAAGCTGACAAGTTTATCAACCAATTGCGAATGTATAGCCAGTGGAAGTGATATGAAGTGAGAGTAATCAAGGGCTGAGCTTTTGACAATCTGTTCAATATCATGTATGGATAATAAGGTACATGTGAGCATATAAAGTTAAATGAAAGAAATATATACATTTTCCGTTAAATCATGATAAAAATGATCTACTTAAAGAAGCTTCCTCCTTTTGCATGGAAAATCCAAAAATAATTAGGTAATGAGGTGAAATATATTAGAGGTTACAAATGTGATGGTCAAGTGGGTTGAGTAACAAGTTAAAACAACTAAATAAAAAATAGGCTATTTTTTAGTATAGGTTTAGACGGGCTCGGTCCGATCGGTTGGCATGACCACAAACAACTTCTTGACTTTTCTTTCTTTGAATTTTATGTATAACTACATGTCCAATATGATTGCAAAATATATAATATTAAAATACAGGATAATGTATGTGAAGTCCACAAAATTATTGAAAAATTCTCATCAAGGCAACCTAAATACGGTTTCATTAATACAACTTCACCAGAAAACAAGTTGGGTGTTGAATATCCAAAACTATAATTTCGACAAGCACCAGAATTAACCTAACAACATGATGACAACTAAAGGTATTTGTGCTTTCCAAAACATTAGGGCGGTTTAATCATCTGTCATGCTTTTGGCCATATTTGGTATTTGTCAAATCTTGAACTTTTAATCCTTTTGGTTAAAGAGAGTTTATTGTTTCCCACATTGCCAAATTTGGGATCTTCGATTACCACTCTAGAAAATTTTCTCTATCAATATATAGGTGGCCTAATGGAAGAATTTGAATATTTGGGTGGCCTCCACATACATTATCAAATTATCCCTAATTGGAAGATGAAAAAGATTTTCAATATAAGCATCAAAATATAGAATTTACTTAGGAGACCTCTCCACATACATTATCAAAATATCCCTATAGGGGCGAGCCGGGTTGTGTTAACCCACAACAATTCTTGTCCATTTCTTTGATTCAAAAAAGAACAATAACAATATTGTTACAACAATAATCTAAATATTTGAATAAAATTAATCCAGAAGGTATGTATATAAGTTGACTTTGGGAGACTTTCAACCCCGTCTAACCAGTTCAAACTATTTGACCCAAATATAAAATAATGATATTTAGTAGGCAAGTACTAGTTTTATCTCTTAGATAAGGATTAGTATTAGCATTTTTATATTTCTCTTTTATTAATTAATTAGGAAGAGACTTGGAAAACAAGATAACATGGGGACCAAGGTGCTTGTTTTTAATTGGAGCATTAGCATTGCACTTTAATTATCTTGAATTTGATAAGAATATGGGATTTACCAACAGGGAGACCTAAACGTTCTCTCGAACACTGATTAGGACTTATAAAATTTCTAGTTCCATACAAAATTTATCACAAAATATAGTCACGTTGTATCACTCCCCTTTTAGCTAAAAGAAATTTACATGACACATTTACTCATTTGAAATAGAAAAACTCAAAATTGACGAACTTATAACTTATAAGTAAATTTGGGTCATGATTGTCTTGGAAAGAGCAAAAAATAATAAGTTGACCAACCAGTGAGTTTGATATGTATTTGCAATTTGTCAAACAGTAGGAGTTGGATTCTGTGATTGCTAACTAACCTCATCAATTAGAAGTTGTATTCTTTCTGAAGCTTTACCCACACTATCAGAAGAAGTGCCTTCAATGACTGCAAAAAATCTGCCTTGTA